>JAULKM010142138.1:0-18176 GCA_032355605.1 Rubia tinctorum | reverse complement strand
TCATCAATTAATCCTACCCCTCCAAACATGTAGGCCACCACAAGTCCTAAAATTTTGGTCCAAAAGCAAATAAGCCAATTTTAATGGGACGGAGGGAGTATATTTTGTGACACCATATTAAATTTCGGACGTCATTTTGATGAAGTGATAACAGGCTAGACAAATGTTGCGAGTAATTAGGGAAAGAAGCTTTAAGATTCTTGTCAGATTTAAGTACTATCTCTGTTCAAGTTATTATCCCACGTTTATTTTTGGCACAGAGATTTACAAGATGCTAAATGAGACGTAAGGATTAAAGTGCGTGTGGGTAAAGTAAAATGGATGGATGTCATTCATCTAAATTTGTCTTATTTGGTTAAAAAATGTAAGGAATGCCAAAATAAAATGAATATCCAAAAATCGTAAGTGTGACAATGTTAGCTGAACGAGGGAGTATTCGAATGTAATAATTTGTCAATATTAGGTGAACAGGGGACAAGGATCATCATACTACCTCTGTTTCGTTGGATGTGACAGCATAGAGTTAGGCGATTGAATTTAGATGAATGAAATATGTTGATAAAATTGAATTTAGATGAATAAAAATTAGAATGAGTGGATGAAACTGAAGAAATCTTGCCATAAAAAGAAAGTGTGCCGAATTTACAAAGAGAACTTAAAAAAGAAAGTGTATCACATCCAATGAAACGAATGAGTATAAAGTGGATAGATATTGGTGATTGGGCACAGGGGCCACAACCCACTCGTTTTACTTTTGATAAAAAAGAGTAGCAATGATGGGAAGTGATGCAAATGGGCAGTTAAATACTGTTTTAGATTTAAAACACGTGATGCATATGCAAACATTACTGTCACATTTTATGCCTTTGGTTTTGTGCCAAAACACGATAATCTTTGTCCAGTATCGATAGATTCGCTGTGTTAATCCTAATCACTGGTTGCGTTGCGTCCCCACATTTTCCACTTATTTTTTAATGGATCGGTATTTGAAATTTGTGAAAGGAGCCACTAGGTCCCTTCGTTGATTAATTTATCATTTAACTTTACCCCATAATAAGAATTTAAAGAACATTAAATAAGTGGAACAAATTAAATTAACATGAAAAAATAAAATGAATTAATAAGAGTAACTTGAACTTTAGCAACATTTAAAATGATAAAATTATGCATATACATATTTTGATATAACTGAAAATTTGTCATAACTAGACTGTCTAGACAGATAAAGGAGCTTCAAACTTAGATATTATTTTATATGAGGTATTTTTTATATATGTATGTGATGGTTCAATTGAATCTTGTCAAGTGTTGGATGAAAGGAAAAACTACCATGAACTATTACATTGGAATCAGAAATCCTAACAGTTAATTTTCTATTCAGCACTTGGCAAGATTCTATTGAACTCTCACCTACAAATACAAAAATTCTCATATAAAAAAGCTTCTGCTTCAAACCACTTATTTTATTATTCTCTCATTAGTACTGAAAATTCTCACATAAAAAATCATCTGCTCCGAACCACATATTTCTCTTATTATTCTCTCATTCGTACTGCGAAAAACTTTCATACAGTTCAAGAACACTAAACTATTCTTGAGAAGAGTGTTTTTATAAGCCTACACAATTTACATAAGTCTAATATAACGTTCAAGTGTTCAAAAGTGGTAATATAACCTTAGATAATCAATGAAAGTGCAAAATTACCCATTCTGACATATTTTGGCTGGAATTCTATGAAAAGTCCATTTTACACCTCTGGAAAAAAAATCAAAATGTAAATTGACAATTATACCCCCCTAATCCAAAACCGTAACCCATTTCCACCCACCCACCCTCTTCTTCTCCTTCTACATAACACCCACCCCCTTCTTCCCTATTTCTTCTACTGCAATTCGCCGGAGAGCAAATCGCCATCGTACCAACACCACAACGCCACCCAATTCTTCGCCGCACCAACACCATAGCGTCACACCTCTTCTTTGTCGGGTCGCACCATTCTGTAAATTTCCGCTCCCTTTCTTCTTTGCTAGTGCGTCTAGAATTTAGGGTTTGAGCGGTGGTGGGCGGAAATGGGGGGTGTGGGCAGGTGGTCGTGGCGGCGGATGTGAACTCTCCAGCAATGATGACTACTCTACATGTGGTGGTGGAGAAGGTTAGGGTGGCTGGAGGCGGCGTCGAGTCAGGCGGAGGTGTAATCTCTGGTAGTGGCGGCAACTCTACAGGTGGTGGTAGAGGTGGGGTGGTTGGAGGCAGCGCTGGGTCAGCTGGTGGAGGTGAACTCTCCAGCGGTGGCGACGTTGGGTCAGTGGGCGGAGGTGAACTCTCTGATGGTGGTGAATGATCTACGGGTGGTGATGAAGGTACGGTGGTTAGGGGCGGCGCTAGATCAGCGGGCAGAGGGTTGAGGCGGTAGGGGGGTCAGCGGGTGGAGGGAGGTGAGGTTGGTTGGGGGGGGGGTTTAGCAGGTGGAGGATGTGGAGTTGGATTGGTTGGAGGCGGTGCTCCAAATGTCCATGATTGAGACAGAGATCTGAGAGAATGCTGCTGCAGAGATGACTAGGGCTTTAGTAACTAAAACCACGGTGCGGCGGCAGTGACGGAGCAGTAGCGAAGGTGGTAAGAGTAATTGTCCATACACTTTCTATTTTTAGGTCAAAGGGTATTTGGGTCATTTTATAATGAGTCAACGACGGAAATATAAAGTTAATATTGAAATAGGGTTTAGCGTTATATTGGTACTTTCATCAACTAGTGGGCATTATTCGCTATCGTTCTCTCTCAAAACCTAGTCCCAACTCCCTCTCTTCAGTCTCGTCGCACCCCTTCTTTTTCAATCTTTTTTCCCTATTTTCTCATTAGGGGAGATGGGGAACAATAGTTTATTTTAATTTATGCTATGTTATTCAATAAGTGTGAGATTTGTCTCCACAGATTAGTTTTGTTTTTCGATTTGATCGATTAGATCGTTGTGTTCATGATGATAACTCGATTTAGTTATTCACGTTGATGCATTGTTCTCAATCTGCTTATTCAGATCGTGTGTCATAATTTTATTTTTGGTTTTATTTTGGGTTTATCTTAATTTGGATTCGTAAGATTTGTGTTCTTCAAGGTGTTTACAATTTGGACAATATAGATCGTGGTTGGATCAAGTAATGTTATAGTTGTAGAAGATCCATGTTTGGCACAGTGATATTGCGCGATACGTTCCTCTCTGTCAAGTGGTCATGATTTTCGCGGGAAGCGAGTTAATATCCCCGAGGGCGATATTACAGTTTTTACTGGATTTCTGATCTGTAATAGTACAGACGATCAGTCTGGTTGACGTGTAATTTAGTATCCTTGCAATAAATTAGTTATTGCTAAAGGTTAGTTAAGTTGAATGTCAATTCCACTTATTGTAATCGTCGACGGACATTTTTCCAACATTTTGGATTATTTTTTATTTTATTTTTTTAAAATGAGGGTGATTTGATTTTTTTCCACTTGGAATATCGATAACCCTATATTTTTTTTAAAATTATAATATATTTTAAAATATGAACAGTATAAAGTTGTCGGAAATTTTTTATGATTGTTCCGTTAGATAGTTTAATCTAATAACCAAGAAAAAGTCCCGAAAAAATTATGCTCTAAAAAATTGTTCTGTAAATGAAGATAAGGAATCTCTCTCCAGAAAATTTATTAAGAAGATTAGTATTCTTCGCTACCTTAATGCTCTTGAAGAGTACTAAGGGTGCTTTAATATTTTTATTAAAGGTATTTTTGGCATGACTAATAAACTTATTTGCTTATAATCTAAAATCTTTTAACATTTAATAAATTAAAAACAATTTATTTAAAAGTAAAAAATAGCTTATATTTTAAAATCCTTTAACATTTAATAATTTTAAAACAAACTATTTATTTTAAGGTAAATTCTTGGAAAAAACCATCTTTCCATAGGCTTATGGAAAGACGGGGTTTGATTAGAATAATAAAAGGTAAAATATTTTAGTTGCAATATTAAAATTTTATAATGCAGCGTGTAGTAGTTATAAATTTATAACCCGATTCATGCAACTCGAAAATTTTATCTTAGCCCATGGAAAGACGGGGTTTGATTAGAATAATAAAAGGTAAAATATTTTAGTTGCAATATTAAAAATTTACAATGCAGCGTGTTGCAATATTTTAGTTGCAATATTTTAAAATTTACAATGCAACCCGAAAATTTCATCTTCATTTCTTCTAATTTGCACTTTAAACCTTGTCATTTCCATGACTTATGGAAATACCGTCTTTCAAGAGACAGACTCTTATTTTAAAAGCACATATTTTTTTAAAAAAATATGTAAACTGATGTCACTCATTTTCAAAATAAATAAGTCTTATCTATACACACAACCTTATCATGAACAGAAAACTAAACAACAATTGCAGACACCGTCTCTTGATTCTCAACCAACAAACAAATTAAACTTACTTCTGTTTCAATTGTATGTGAACGGAACAAATACCCGCCCGGGGGTCCCTAATTTTACAAACAACAAAGAATTCAAATTGAAAACCAAATCTGAACACAAATCTAGTCAAACTCGTCAATTCTATTTCTTTGGCTTTTCTTCAGTATCCACTTTCCACTTAGAAAATGAACAAAAATAATTAAATAAATAAACCTTCTTGGCATGTATGGTAATTACCACCAACCTGGAGGGCATTTCCCTACTGCAACTCCTTTATATACCCCCCTTCTTCCTCCCTCACTCCAATCACACTCAACAGAAATTCAAGAACTTTTCTTGTTCTTTCTTAAATCTTCAAAACACCAAAAACAAAGAAAATCCAGATCAATTTTCACCACCAAGTCTCAAGAAAATGGCAGCAGAAGGGAGAGGAGTGATGATTAATGGTGGGAGGAGGAACAGCAGCAGTTCGGGGAGATATGGGAGGCAAATACCAAAGAGAGGTCAAGTGAAAGTGGCAATTGTTGTAAATTTGGCACAATCTCTGTCTTCAATCTTCTCCTTTGGATCCCGGTCTCAGTCTTGCACCGGAACTCCGCAGTTTTCATGATACTTTTGCACCAGAGGGTTGGGTTCTTCTTGTTATGTTTGAGGGCTGTTGAGAGCTTTAGTGACTGTTTTGTTTGGTTAGCTCCATGGCTATGTAAATTCCTGTTAATTTAATGGATTTTGCAATTTTGACTTCAGTTTTGTTATATGTTGTCAACTGGCCTGAAAAGTACTGAACCAAATCCCATATAATTACATACAAATGTACTGAATCAACCAATTACAATGATTTTCTTGGAAACTTGCCAAATTCACAATACAAGAAGGTTGGTGAGAAATTAAATTGAAAATTGCATATATATCCCCATTTAACTCACAAAATGTAAGCATAGCATTTTAATAATTAAAAGGGTAAATATAACTCTCATTAGTGAGTATAAGTGCAAATATAACTCATTCCAGCAATTCAAAGTCAGATTCGATTGAAAAGATAATTTTAACCTTTTAAGAAAGAAATAAAAAGGCATAATAGATTATTATACCCTAACCCATTTCTGTCCACCCACTTCTTTCCTCTTCTTTCTTTGCTGCTCACTCATACTTCCCTTTTCTTCTTCTCTAATTCTGATAAAAATTTCACCATTTCCACAACTTCTATGGCGAAGCTAGGGTTGCGACGGGAGGGATAACGAGCTGTCGCCGTCGATTCAATGTCGGTTGTGGGAGAGTCGGGTTAGGGGCGATGGGGTTAGGGGGGGGAGGAATCGGGCTTGATGGGGCGGGAGCGTCGGCGGCGAGAAGTTATGGCTTATAGTCGTCGACAGGAAGCTAAGGCTTATGGTCGAAGACGGGAAGTTAGGGCTTATGGTCGACGGCTGAAAGTTAGGGTTTATGGTTGACGACGTTTTGGAGTTAGGGGAAGATGGATATAGTGAATTTGTGAAGCAGAGGGGCTGGATTTTGAGGATAGGGGGCCGGGTGGTGGCAGGGTTGGCTGGGCAGTGGTGGCAAAGGACATTTTTGTCTTCCAGTTTTTTTTATTTGGCCTAAAGGAATTTTTGGTCATTTTTGGTCAGTCAATGGCCGAAAATGGCCAGTCAATGCCGGAATATTGTTTTTATGGTTATATTTTCACATTCATTAAGTAGTTAAGGATGATTTTGTACTAAAAATTATCACAGAGTTATATATGAACTTATTGAAGTATATAGGGCTATATTTGTATATATCCCAAAATTAAATAGGGAAAAAGAAAAGGAAAAAATACTAAACTAATCCTATTATTTTCTAAAAATGTCAATCTAGCACTATAAAACATGAAAGTGCAATTTTAACCCTAATTTTTTGAACAATTGTGCTGATATACCTAAATTACACTATTCCGACATTGACTGAACGAATTCTGGCGTTGACAATACATGTAAAGACAAAAATAACACTGATTCTATAATTATAAATTTTGTGACAAAACAGCCTCTTGCTTTGCCACTGCATCTGGGCTAATCTGAAAGTGCCACTACTGCTCTGCCTCTGCTCTTGCCACCACCGCCGTCGCTGCTCTACTTCACCGTTGCAACACAACCGATTCCTGCCGTCCACCACCTCACTGTCGCTGTGCACGACACCCTTTCCTTCATCCTCAACTACGACCTCCAACTCCTCCCCTCTCGATTTGTCTCCCGAGAAAACCTCTTCGCTCCCACTTCCCGAGCTTCTCTTTCTATCCTCCACCACTAGACTCTGCTCCACTTCCATTGGGGTTTCATATTAGCGGCATCCATGTTCCGCCTCCACTGGCGGTTCTCAATGGTTGTGATGACCTTTTCGGTAGTCCAGATCCCAACCGGCAGCATCAACTCAACTTCTCTGATGCACGCCTAACGTTGTGGCCACAACATCGTCTAGCATCAACATTGCCGGTGGTTCTCCAAGGTCGGACGCCAGAATCAATTGTGGCAGAGGAAACCGGGGGTGTCGTAGAGGTGGGGGTGTGTTGCGATGGTGATTTGCGGTTGTGTGTAACGGTCATGGAGAGGAGCGGCAGAGGAGAGGAGATGGTAAAACTCTAGGTCTAAAGGAATAAAGGAAAACGGTGAGGGTAAAATAGTCTTTTCAAGTATTCTGAATCTTCAATATTTTTCAACAAGAGTATAATAGTCAATTTACTAAATTCTGGCCAATTTCAGGTTGCCATGGTAAGATTGACATTTTCATCCAAAACTTAGGGTTAGATTTTCACTTTCAAATTTTACATGGTTAGATTGACATTTTCAACAAAACATAATATTATTTTAACAATTAACTCAAAAGTAAACTGTAAAGTACAAATCACATTATACTTTTCCCTAAAAAGAAAATTCATATTATACTTTTAATGAAAGTGTCTGCAGCTTCTTAATTGAATTCCTTTGGTGCAAATGGGAATATCCAAAGTAGAGACTGAGCTCTCTTTAACATACCAAAACTGAAAATAAAATAAAATAAGGACATAGCAATCAACATAATTAGAACAATCATAAACTACCAAACATTTTATAAACATAAATTGGCCTTACTCAAATTAAGTGAACTTACCCACTACACCTAAATGTGCACTTGGAGGTCAGTATTTCCCATATCCATATGTCCATGTATCATCTGAGCCAATTCTGTAGAGCCACAGCTGCAAAAGTGCACCTCGATGTTCTTCAGTGTGTCCAGCTCTTCTATTTTAGAAGGAATCCCCTCGAGCTTCTTGCATCTTTGCACAACCAGATGCTCTAAACATGGGAAGCAATCACTAGAAATATTCCAGTGGACAATGTCTAAAGTGTCGAGTTTCAAGAATTTCATACTCGAGAACTCTCCCCTATTTACATCCCATGTATCACCCTCAAAAGATTTGTACAGCAATCTGAGCACCTTCGGGTTTGGCAGAATCCTGATCTGTGAAACCACACTCCAGGGGGCAAAACTTGTACAATGTCAGCATTTTTAGGCCCCGGGTAAGTAAAATTCACCAAAATTACAGCGCACGCTACCATGGTAGACCACCTTAAGTGACTCCAATTCGCTCAGACAATCGAGAACAAGAGATCTATATCACTTACCCTCCTTGCTCAGACAGTCCAAAAATGCACACCTTAGTTTCGCAAACCAGAAATAATAGAATGCGGAACATGACCAAGTCTAACATGCCAGATTTCAAAAAACACACGCAACTTATTTGATTCAACAGTAAACAACAAAGCAGATGCACCATAGTCTAAAACATAAAACTCATTTTCACTATGACAGTGACCCAAAGTTTCACAAGTGATTTTATGCCGAATAATAAATGTTCAATCATCAAAACAGACAACAACATTTAAATCACGAGTTAATTTGCTAATCGAAAGAAAATTGTTAGTGATATCAACCACAATAAACACATCATAAACATACGGGGATTTAGAAATCCGAGAACCACCAACATAAGTAATAGGGAGTTGAGAACCATTACCAACATAGACACAGTCAAAACCATCATAAGGTGCCACATGATCAACAACACTGGGGGATAATGTCATATGTTTTGTGGCGCTAGAGTCTACAATCCACTTGGAGTCATCGTATCGTCGATGATGAGAAAGACATGTATGTCTCGAAATATCACACCATCGAGAACCATAATGAGCCATAGAACAGAGGGAAAATAAAAAACCAGGACAAAAATTTTCCAAAAAGAAAAGCACCAGACGCGTGTAAAAGACGAGTGTAAAAGACGCGTTCAGGAAGGTGACGCGTGTAATTCACTAGTGAGGAGAGTTGCTGGCACGTGTATTTCACACGCGTGTACCGGGATGCACGAATCTACCCTAGAACGCATGGACTCACGCGCTTTGCTGGTTGCCAATTCTGAACCTGTACATTGGACGTTAAAGAATTGCAGCCGGAGAATTTGTGGCCGACGACGAATAGAAGAGAAGACACCTAAAAAATGACGAGGAACTGGGGGTAGAGTCGCTAACGTAGGGGATCAACCTTGCCTCCGGAGATGATGATATCGGAGAATGAATCGGCTGAAAAAGCCAGATGCCTTGACCTAGCGGTGGAGAATCGACCGGAACTGAAGACAACCTTCGCTTGGAGAACTCGCTGCGGACCTGAGGAGGTCGGAGATCTGGGAGAAGACGTCGGAGACCTGAGAGAAGACACCAGATTCAGAATAATTGGAGGTCTCCAAAAGTTGACTGAAGTTGTCGGAACTTGATCGGAAATTCGCCAGAATCAGGTGGTGTTTTGGTCGGCCGAAAATAAGAGAAAGAGGCGGCCATATTTTTTTAGGGTTTAGGATTTTGGATCAGAACTTGCTCTCTCATGAAGAATAATGTATTACTGACAAGAATAAATAAAGTACAAATGGAAGGCTAGTACTAGTATAACTCTAGTCTAGTTAACAACTCGATTTAAAATCAAATCAAATCAATCAGATAATTTACTTATTCTAACAGTTTTCACACCCGTGGTAATTTGGCTAATATGGCATGAGTGAATGCATCTCTGTAGCAAAGAGAAAGTGTTGCTGAAAATTTGGTTTTACCGTTTTACCTTAACTATTATACCTATGATCCAACATAGCGTATCTAACCAAGTATGTAAAGTAAATTAAGAACGAGACACACAACTTGGTTACGTAGTTCGGTGAAATCCACCTACATCTGCGGGGTATGGCCCAGTTCAGAATAATTTCACTAATCGGAGATATAGTACAAAATACATCATACAACTATACTTATCTTCTAATTATTAACGTGTGAATTTTGCAAGCTCCCCTTGCTACCGACCTGCCTTGATTAGAATCCCTATGACCTCGAAACTCGTCGACGCTGGATTTTCTCCTCCCAAAAAATTAAGGTATACGATTCTAAACTTGATCAACAGGTCACGTATGTTGGAACATATGAAAACTGACTCTTTGCAAAACTTCTCGGCAGAATATAAATCTAAAGTGTAGATTTTTCTCAATTAAATTCACACGTATTGCAGCCATTAATTTCCTCTATTTATAGTTCATGTACAGATCGGAATGTATCATGATTATCTCCATAATATTCCAATTCTATATATGCTTCTGAAGCATATCCAAATCCAATAAATAAAGGGATTTTCCTTATCTCAAATATCCCATAATATTCCATGAATCCAATTCCATATTTATAGTAATTTTTCATAAAACTATTATGCTTCTATACGGCTGAAATAAATATTGCTTAAACTCCAAATTTCCATAAATCAAATTCACCGCACTATTCTAGTCGCAAATATGAATGTCTTCAGTATGTTCCAACATGGAACGTTTTTCTTCTTTAACCCTAATTCACAAATGTCAACATATTAAACCATGAACTTTACATGACTTTACAGTTGCAGTTGACAATATCATCGGTGTTTCCATCTTTGGGAAATTCCAAAGTAACAAGGTCGCAGATTAGTAAATGCCTTTACCTCATCATCTTCCAAACATCGCGAGTGACTAAGACTTCACCCCCCATTCCCTTAATCCATTCCAACAAGTGAAAGCAGATTCATTTCCACGCCATAACTTACCATTATCCCACAAACCACTTACCCAATTTTTTACGGTAATATTTATTTTTAAAATATAGTTTACATAGTAAAAGTAAAAATAATATATTATAGGGCCCATATAATGGTAGGGATATGATGTGTAAGGTAGACATGTAATATACTATATACAAATACATTACGGAGTATCATTATTCCACAAACCACTTGCATGATTATTTACATTAAAATTTATTTATTTATTTACATATTAAAGTAAAAAAATAATTGGGGCCAAAAAATTTAGGTCCCTGTGTTGGAGGGCTGGCTAATAGGCTAATCGGCCATGCTTCCTCCAAACACCTTAATCTGCAATAGTTCCAAGATTTCTTCCTTGGAGAACGTGCAAAGGTTTAATGGAGCACCATTAGTAGGCCTGGTTTCCAGTGAAACTAGCTCAGATCAACTTGTCAAAAGAATTCTACTTCCATTGGCCTGATCGGGGAAACACCATATTATACCACTCCATGTATCAACGCCCATATGTCATCCAATACAATCAAGTACCTCCTTCCTTTCAGACTCCTACACAACATCTCCGCAAAATCATCATATCATTCTCCGAGTTTTTCCATCATCAACCTCAATAACATCACCTAGTATATTAAGCAACAATCCTCTTTTGGTATACACCTGAGATATGCAATACCACGAGAAAATATGGAAGTGAGAAGTCATTATGCATAGTGTTGGCACTCGGGTCGGGCACAGACCCGGCCTGATACTGAGCCCGTACGACACATGGCTACTTGAGGCTCAAGCACGATCTGTGCCCGAACTACCGGACCTTGTGTCGAGTTTCAAAGGTGAGTTGAGCAAAATTGTGGGTTTGGGCACGACACAAATTGAATGACATGAAACCGGCCTGAAAGGCCTGTTCGGGTATGAATTATGGTACTTTATAATGGGTTTAATAAAAATATGTGGTTGGTGAGAATTGAACCCATAACATTCAAGTCTTTTTGCATTCTCTTAAACCCAAATTCAAAATATCACATTGGTAATTTACTTGAGTTGTTTAATTATATACTTGTATTAAACTAATTATTTTATAAAATGACTTTTACTATAAATGAATTAACTAAAGAGTAAAGTGCTAAAATAACCCTAAATTTAGTCTGAAAGTGCCAATCTAACCCTGCAAAACAAGTAGGAAAATAACCATAACTTTCTTATGTATGTGTCAATCTAACCCTGGACGATGTTGACTTCAATTGTCAATAGGAAATTTGGCAAGAATTTAATGGAAATGACCATTTTACCCTTGATTTTTTTTAAAACAAGAAAAAATGGAAGTGACAAAAATGCCCTATTCTTCCCCTTTTTCATCTTTCTTTTTTCCCCTTTTCTACATTTTCTTTATTCAACACATCCCCGTAGCTTCTTTATTCTTTGCAGTTTGTCACTGTCACCTCGCTGGACCTATGTTGCCCCACATGGTGTTGCTCTATCGCCAGTTTTTTAGTAGTCTCAAACCGAGTCACAAAAACCCTTATTTTTCGATCTCCATCGAGCTTCAAGATCCGAACCAAAGTACGGATAGCGAAAAATAGAGCAGTTGTTGTCTCCGACGTTGACGTCAACACCACCCCACACAGTGTTGCTCCACCAACAATTTTTTAGCAGAGTCTTGTAAATGGTCATAGAGACCTTTCTTCCGGTCTCCACAGGCCTCCAAGATCCAAACCCGAGTATGGATAACGCCACGAGCAGTTGTTGTCTTCGATGCTAACAACGTCAGCGCCCCCAACACAGTTTTGCTCCACCTCCAATTTCTAAGCAGAGTCTCATACGCAGACTTAGGTGGCGGGCGGGAGGTGGGCGGGTTCGATGGCCGAGGTTTTAGGGCTTAGGTCGTACGGGTGATGGGAATTTGCAGCGGGCGTGGTGACTGGGCAGGTTTGTTGGTTGAGGTTTTAGGGTTTAAGCCACGACAAAGAGGTAATTAGTTGGGGTGGTGGAGATTAGCAACGGGCGTGGTGATTAGGCGGGTTCGTTGGCCGAGGGTTTAGGCGTGGTGATAAGTGGAGATAGTGGGGATTAGCGGTGAAGCTTGGTAGCTGGGGTGGTGGGATTGGCGAGGAAGATCAACGGGGTTGTGAAGATTGTCACGGGGGTGGTGAAGATTAGTGAGGTGGTGAAGATTGGTGGTGGAGATTAGCGGTGGGTGGCGGCGGTGGTGGTGAAGTTTGGGTGGTAGTGGCTGGCTGTGGAGATGGTGGCGGGTGGTGGTGGCGGTAATATAAGGGTAAAATGGGATAAAATTAATATGAAATGGTAGGGGGTATATTTGTCATTTCTGATTCAGTCAACGGCCCAATTAGTGAGTCAATGCCAGAATTTGGCTAGAAAATTATTTCGGCATAATTCATCATAAAATTAGGCTTAGTTTGACACTTTCTGATTTTACAGGATTAGATTGGTACTTCAGCCGAAAGCAAAGGTTAGAAAAACATTTAACCCTTATATAAATCATTCATTTGTATATGTTATTCATTAAATACAACAATAGGTTGTGATAAAATGTAATGAAATACGTAAAAACTGCTATATAAACTGTAAGTTAAATTTTAAGATATACTTAATTAAATTTAATTATTTAAATAATGTATTTAATTCTGAAATATTTATCAACGAATAAAATAACTTAAAATTTCTAATTTTTCAACTTCTAACTTAGAATTTTCAACTTATATTATTTTTATAACAGTTTCAACTTACAACATTTTACAATAAAGTATAATATTTTAAAAATATCTTAAATCAATAATTTTATTTATATTTATTGCATATGTACTTAGTCTAATATTTGTATTCAAAAAATATTAGATAAAACACTAAATTTAGTTCGCCGATTTAGCTCAACTAAATAAGCACGACACGATTTAACATGTGGAACGGGTACGACACGACACGAAAAGCACGAAGCACGTGAGCAGGCTGCGAACCAACTTTTATTTTAATAACACAGCACGAAATGACACGAAACACGATAGACACGAGTAAGACAATATGCCTCAAATCATATAAGCACGTAAGCATGATACGAAGCCAACTCTAATTGTGCGGCTTCTGTATAATGATAGGATTCCTAATCCTACTCTAGTTAGACCTTTGTTAACCGACGTTAGGCGTAACAAAAAAAAATCTAATCCTATCATATTTAGGAAGCTATTATTTATTTTACTAGTTTAAAACTTTATTCACATAGATGCCTATATCAAGATGCCATGCTCCAGTAGCCTCACAACATTCTCCCACGTAGATTCATCTGTAATGTATCTTTCCCACTAAATCAACCATTCCGGAGACTAATCATTCCTTCATCCACTATCTTGGATGGTAACCACGTAACGCGGTCCAGCTGAATATGTAAAGACAGGGAAACCTGAATGTTGAAACCCATGGATTTCTTAAGCAAAGACACGTAAAAAAAACTGGATGAATTCGAATGTGAGATGGTAATAGCAACTTGTAAGCTACTTTGCTGACCCGCTGCAACACCTGGAATGACCCATGAAATTTTGGAGACAATTTAGAGTAAGATTGATTAGCTGCAACACCTGGAATGATCCATTAAATTTTGGACACAGTTTGGAGTAACATTGATTAGCTGTCGTAGTCTAACTACACAGTTGTAGACAGAGATAAAGCTAATCACAAACTTCAAATGGATGTCAGTTCGAAAGGCAGGGAAGAAGATGAGAAGGTACGATGGGAGTCAGCCAAACGCTTCATGCGTTCTTGAGAACCAGCCATGTTTGTTATTAAACCAGAAGTTTGATCCCTATGATCTACTATACTCCCTCCGTCCCAGTAAAATTGATATGTTTGCTTTTTCAAAATCAAATTTGATAAACTTTGACCATTAATATATATATATATAATAAATATATCATGTGAGATATTGCTAAATTCATCTTAACATATATTTTCTAAATATCAATTTTTTATGCGGAATTGGTATATGTAGCTAGAGATATTGCCGGTCAAACATGATCATTTAAGACCGTGAAAAAATAAACATTTCAATTCTGTTGGGACGGAGGGAGTATGGATCATGGTAGGATCGCACCAAAGCAGCAAGTAGGGACAAAAGATGATGAGAAATACTCCCTCCGTTCAATCTAAATTGCTTATTTACTTTTTGAGAGTCAAACTTTGCAAACTTTGACTTTAAATATAAATTAATATATAAATAATAAATATATCATGTGAAATATTGTTAAATTTGTTTTACCATATATTTTCAAAATATTAATTTTTATGGGACTATGTAACTAGAGATATTTATGGTCAAACGTACTCATTGAAAATCGTGAAAAAATAAATAGGTAGTGGGACAGATGGAGTATGGGGCTACCTCGAATAAAATACCATAATGTGTCATGAAAAGTTCATTTTGGGGCAAAAGATTACAGTAATCATCGTTGGAATGCTGATCCAACTCAAAATTTCTTTTTCCAGATGAAACCTGGCCCAAACTGGTATGTTGATTTTTTCTAGTGACTCGAATTCACATCTTGAAAGCAGTTAGAGTTGGAGTTTCACGTTGGTAGTTGACAGTCAGACAACTCAATATATAAAATCATAACTTCCCCTACATAGTACCAATTATTTTTATGATAGGGATCCACGATTCTAATAAAAACATAGTTGACGCTTATGTGGTGGCTCGAATTCACGAACCAACAAGGTGCACAGGGAGACTTCAAAACCATCATAGTGCAAACAGCTGTAGGAAAGGAGATTTGAGATTTCTTGGTGAAAATTGATATGGGTTTTCTTTGTTTTTGGTGTTTTGAAGATTGAAGAAATAACAAGAAAAGTTCTTGAGTTTCTGTTGAGTGTGATTGGAATGAGTAGTGGCGAATCTAGAAAATTTTCAGTGGGGTAACCACTAATATATAAATATATAAATATTTAATATTAATGGTAAAAAAATTTTTACATGCGATAACCAAATGCTAATAACCCATATTTTTTTACCCCATGTTACTAGCTAGATCCGCCCCTGGGAATGAGTGAGGAAGACGGGTTATATAAGGAGTTGCTGTATTGAAATGCCCTCCAGGTTGGTGGTAATTACCATACATGCCAAGAAGGTCTTTTGTTTTTATTATTTTTGTTCATTCCTAACTAGAAGGTGGATACTGATAAAAAGCCAAAACAAAAGGTAAGAGTAGCTTGGGCCAGTCATTAATGTAGAAATAAAATTGACGAATTTGACTGAATTGTGTTCACATTTTTTAGTTTTCAATTTGAATTCTTTGTCTTTCAAAAATTAGGGACCCCAGCTCCCAGGTGGGTATCGTTCTGTTCACATACACGAGAGTTAGAAAAGTTGGTTTATTTGTTGGTTGAGAATCTTGAGATGGTGTTTGCAGTTGTGTTATTTAATTTAATTGTTTGTTTATGAAGCTTTGTTGGCGATGATTTTACGTACGATCAATATGGTTAATTTGTTTTGTTTGAGAGAGTGATGATTAATGGTAGTTCGGATGGTAGCGTTGGGTGAAACTTTCCGTTTTCCACGGATGTGATATACTCCCCCGTCTTAGCAGAATTGGTATATTTGTCTTTTCACGGTTTTCAATGATCATATTTGACCGACAATGTCTTTAGCTACATATACCAATTTCGCATAAAATTAATATTTAGAAAATATATGTTAAGATGAATTCATCAATATCTCACATGATATATTTATTATATATATATTAATTTATATTAATGGTCAAAATTTATCAAATTTGACTTTGAAAAGGCAAACACGTGAATTCTGCTAGGACGGAGGGAGTATTAGAAAGCCGCTTTCTCAATCGAACTTCACATCTAGATATTCAAAAATGTATTCCTTATATTATCTGTTTTTGTATTTTTACATTCATACACATATTATTACTTATTTTAAATTATAAAATATAATATTAAATTTAAAATTGCAACTTGTAAGATAAAAAAGTTAACTGATCTACCCAGAGGCTTAGGGGTGGGCAAAAAACCAAAACCCGAAAACCAAACCAAAATCGAAGAATTTGAATTTGAATAAGCCAAACTAAATTTAAAATACGATTTTTGGATAAGCTAATTGAGTGAATCAATATGATTTCTAGTTTGGTTTTGGATATTGAAACTCTATCTGAAAAGCAACCCGAATACCGAATTGCAATTAAAAAATAGATTAATTATATATATTAATAATATAATTTTAATTATCTAAAATTGTTATGGTTGAATTTGTATTGTAGTTGGAGTTTTATTTTAAACACTTGAGTTTGATGATGTAGAAATTAAATTATACATTTTTATAGAATTTTAAATGACAAAGTTTTGGGGAAAATAGTTTTTCATAGTTTTATGGAAATGCGAGATTTAATTAGAATTATAGAAAGGTAAAAGGTTTTGGTTGCAATACTAAAAACTTATTACGCAACATGTAGTAGTTATAAGTTTATGAACCGATTAATGCAATCCAAAATTTTTATCTTGATTTATTTTAATTTGCAGTTTAAACCTTGGTTTATCCATAACTTATCGAAAAATCGTCTTTCAAGAGACAAACTCTTTTAAAATAGTTTTAAAAATAAAATTTCCCATGAATTCAGTTTATTCGGTTTGAACCGAATTCAAAGCGAAACCAAATTTTGAATTCATTTCGGATAATTCAATTTTTTGGTTATTCGGATCGATTTTGGTTTTGAGTTTTTTAGAGTTAAAATCGAATAAATCAAAAATCAATTAAACCAACCCGACACCCACCGCTACATAGACTTATTAATAGACCATCTTTCATGAAACTTCCTCTTTTTAAAATTCTTATCCCCAGTAATCTTTAAAAAGAATAATTTCCTTGTTTCCTTACTATGTATTGTTGACACAATGGTCATCCACCCAGGGGCAAATTTGGCAATTGACTCTCTACCTTTATGTTTTAGCATTGTTTCTGATTTTCCTTCGTTATCTTCCGGCTCCTGTCTTCCACCGCCAAGTGTCCTCATCAGCGCATCTAGCAGCGCGAAACGACGCCGTTTTGAAGTCCTATTGCTCTTTCCTTTTCTCACCGACCCTCTGCTCACAGTGCGGGCGAGGTCCAGTGGAGGAGGTTGTGACGGCTGTTCGTGCGGCAGCGCCGCAACAGCGTAGACAGCGGAGCCTTCGAACAGCGGTAGACGCGGTGGTGCCACCGGAGAAGAAGACCGGGGGATCGATGATGGAGCAGTTGGTGCCTGAGATCACTGCTCATGCTTTCATCTACCGTGAACAAGCCGATGAAGACGAAGGCGTCGGCGGCAGAGAAGGTAGGCTTAGACCTCCTCGCCTAATTTGATTGCATTCATTTTATGTATCTGTGTATGTGTTTGTTGGGAGTGGTCGGGGTTGAGCTCCCGGTCTGGTGGGGGTTTCTGGAAGCTATGGGGGGATTCAAGATCATAATTGTGGAGGTTATCTTGCTATTGTAGAGAGGGTAAAAATTGGGGTTTAAGCTTCAAGCCCCGCTTTGTTTCCACATGTATGAAGAAGCCCGTGTTCAGCTCTCATTGTGATTTTTGTTTTAGTTGGATGTTTATGATCAAACAACGTTGGAGTTAAGG
>JAULKM010142118.1:0-18176 GCA_032355605.1 Rubia tinctorum | reverse complement strand
CGCTGCGATTCGTGCATTTATTTGAGTGGTGCGAGATTCTCAAATAAATAAAGATCCGATTTTCCGCAACCCAGAGTTTTCGCAAGGAGATTCATATCATGATCGCTTGTGAGTAAATAAAATGACCGCTTAGGAGAAAATTGATTGGTTGCTTATGAGCAAATAAGATGATCACTTAAGAGCGAAGAAGGTGATCGCTTAGGAGCAAATAAAATGATTGCTTATAAGCGAATTGATTTGTCGCTTATGAGTGAATAAGATGATCGCTTAAGAGAGAATTTATTGATAGCTTATTAGCGAAGAAGGTGATCACTTAGGAGCGAATAAAATGATCGCTTATGAGTGAATTGATTGGTCGCTTTTGAGCAAATTGATCGATCACTTATGAGCGAATTGATCGATCGCCTATGAGCGAATTGATTGATCTTGAATTTCTTCATGGGATAGGGAATCACTTATTTCTCATTAAGCTCACCAGCTTCTGTGCGTGGCATACAAGACTGGGAATAATTACATGTAGCAATGCGCATACAAACTAAACCATATGACAATTCTACCATTTTCCTTCCGTCGTTCACCGGTCATCTTGTCTTCAAAGTTGATTGTACTTTTGGAGGTTAACTATGTTTCATATTCTCGGTATGCGTTCTTCATCCATCTTACCTAGTGTATAACTCCCTCCTGGGTGAATTTCGAGAACTCGATATGGCCCTTCCCAGTTTGAAGCCAACTTTCCCTTGGGTTCTTGGCGACTTTTCTCATTTTCCCTTATGATGAGATCCCCCACTGTGAACTGCACTCTCTTCACCCTTTGGTTATAGTACTGCCTAACCTTCTCCTTCACATTATCTTCGTGGAGCGATGCCAAGTTTCGCCTTTCCTCTACCAACTCAAGATCTAGGCTACAATTACTTTCATTGATGTCATCGCTAGCTATCATTATCCTAGGCGACGTTTTCCCGTGGTGATAAACATATGTCACCTTCTATGGTATTTTGAACTCCTCACACCAACTCTTGAAAGGATCATTAACGAACTCTGTTGCATTATCGATGATGAATGTTTTTCAGGATGCCAAAGTAGCAGATAATGTTCCTCCAACAGAATGTGATAATAAATTTCCCTTTTGTATTCGCTAGCAGTTCTTCCTCGACCCACTTGGTAAAGTAATCGATGGCTACTATCAAATATTTAAGTTTTCCTGGAGCCTCTAGAAAAGGCCCTACCAAGTCGAACTCCCATTTGTCGAAAAGTTACGAGTTGTATATGTTGATCATCTTCGTCTGAGGGACATGGTTATTAGGTGCATAATTTTGGCACTGGTGGCAGGTCTGTATATACTGATTGCCATCATCGAACATGGTTGACCAGTAATACCCAGCACGGATCATCCTCATGGTGACAGAACGACCTCCCTGGTGGCTACAAAAAATCTCCTTGTGGACTTCTGTGATCAAGTAGTCTACATCATAGGGTGTAACACATCGAATCAAAGCTTGTAGTTATCCCTTTCAATACAAGGTGCCATCCTGTATCACATACATTGGTGCCTTGAGTCAAATTTTCCTTTCCTCGATAGGCTCTTCAGGAAGTATTCCATCTTAGAGACATCTAACAATTAGGATCATCCATGTGTCTCCCTCATCTATCGCCATTACAATAGTATCCTCAAAGCTTCGATTATACAAGGTTTCAAATAAAACTTGTTTCTGTGATAATTCTCCCAGGTATGAGGAATTTAGCTTGCTCAAAGCAACCGCCTTATTATTTTTGTCCCTCGGCACCTGAGTGAGGGTGTAAGATTGAAAACATTTCAACAAGGGATTTACCACCTCCAAATACCACTGCAGGCTAACCTCCATAGCTTCGTATTCTCCATTAACCTAGTGGACCACAATCTGGGAGTCACTAAATATCTCCACATCTTCCACCTTTATCTCTTTGGCCAATCGAAGACCAGTGATTAAGGCTTCATTATTCATAACTCTGATTTTGAAGTGCAGAGCGGAAAAATAGTTGGTACCATTGGGGCTAGTGAGAAATGCCCTACCCCGCTTCTCCCTATTGTGAAGAAACATCTACAAACAATTTTCATACTCCCTTCTCCACAGTTTCACTCTATTCTTCAATCACCTTCATTGTTTCTACTATGAAATCAGCGAGAGCTTAGCCCTTGATCATCTTCCTAGGTTGGAACTAGTTATCATGTTCTCCTAACTCTTCGACCCATTTTAACATCCTTCCTGAAGCTTCAGTCTTTAAAAGTATCTGTCTGATGGGATAATTGGTAAGCAGGATTATAGTATGACCTTGGAAATAAGGTCATAACCTTCAAGCTGCATGGACCAACACCAAAATTAGCCTTTCGATAGTGGGATACCTCGTCTCTGGGCCATTCAAGGCTCTACTAATGAAGTATACAAGATGCAGCTGCTTCTCTTTTTCCTTCTCCAGCACGGCACTAATAGCCAAAGCAGTGGTAGAAACATAAAAATATGAAACTTCCTCTTTGTTAGGCTTCATCAGTGTAGGCAGAACTCTGAGGTGTTCTTTTAATGCCAAAAATGCCCTCTTACAATCCTTCGTCCACTCTAATTTCTTAGCCTTTTAAAGTACATCATTGAGGATAAGTGCTTCTCTGCCCCTTTGATAAGAAATGACTCAAAGCCACTAGGCACCCTGTTAACCTTTGAATCTCTTTCACAGTTTTTGAACTTTTCATATTCATCAACGCCTCTACTTTTTCCAGATTGATATCAATTCCTCTTTCTGAAACCATGAACCCCGGATTTTTCCCATCACCTACTCCGATCACGCACTTTGATGAATTTAACTTCAAGTTCACTCTTCGCAGCCCACTAAACATTTCTTCCAGGTTTTGCAGGAACTGTTCATAAGTCATACACTTCACAACTATGCATCAACATAAATATCCAAACTCTTCCCAATCTACTTCTTAAAGAGCTTATCAACCAATCTTTGGTAAGTAGCACCATCATTCTTTAGACCGAATGACATATTCCTGTAGCAGAAAGTACCCACATCCATTATGAACTAAGTTTTCTCCTTATCCTCTTCTTCCATCAATATCTGGTGATAGCCCTTGTGAGCATAAAAGGCTAGAATTTGATACTCGGTTATTCCTTCTACCAGCTTATCCATCGATGGTAACGAGTAGCTATAATTTGGCCAACACTTGTTCAGATCCATGAAATAAATACACGTGGGCCATTCCCCATCTTGCTTTGGAACCATGACTGGATTGGCCAGCCACTCGGGGTAAAACACTTCTTCAATAACTTCCGCTATGAAAAGCTTCTCTACCTCCAATCTTATCGCCTCAACCCTGTCAGGGGAAAACCCCTTCTTTTCTGCTTAACAGGCTTTATCGAAGTATCGATGTTCATCCGATGGACACCTAACTGTGTCGGTATTCCCGTTAAGTCCGTCGTCTCCCAGGAAAACACATCATAGTATTGGTGAAGTAGAGCTCTAAATTTCTTCCTTACTACCTCCTGTATCATCTTCTCAATGGTTACTGTTCCGAAGTCTCGAATGGGGAGTTGTTGAGTGTCAGCCGGTTCAACTTCTCCATGTACCGAAGCCACATCCTTCGTTCTCCTTGTTACTTTCACTGCTTCATAATTACAACTCCTCACTACCATCTGGTCACCTCGATAGGCGCCACCCCATTACTCATTGGGAATTTCATCATCAAATGGTATGGCGACCATACCGCCCAAGCCTGGCACATTCATGGCCTCCCCAATATCACATTGTAAGGGGACAAGGCATCGATGACTGCGAAGCTACAGTATATCGTGACCCTATTATCTCCATTTGCAACCCTGACCGAAAAAATGATTTCCCCCAATGGATACACCATTTTCCCAATCAACTCTGACAACAACAAAGTCGATTTTTTAAAATTTCCACGCCCGATTTCAAGATGATCAAAGAAACTTACAAATATGATCTTGACTCAACTTCCATCATCGACGAACACTCTTTTTATGAACGAGGTTCCATTCATCGGAGAAATCACCATGGGATTGACATGAGGAGTTTTATTTGGAACTATATCTACCTTTTAGAATGTAATTATTTCATTGGGATGAAATATTTTACCCACAGGTTCTCATGCCGGGACACACCTTGAGTCAACCTTCATCACCGTGTTTGAAGACCTTTCCCCCACGACTCCATTAATGACATTGATCACCTATGCATAGTGGTATTTCCTTCGTTCCTACTCTGGTTATCCATCGGTTAATTTCGTTGCGGTTTCTCAAGGAGGTCCCGCCTTTGGCCTTGAGGACCACGATCCCCCATGTTCTTTACATTGAAGATTATCTTGAGATACCATCTATTCCCTCGTTCATTTCTTTGATTTGAAGGATTATCTCGAAGTGGCTGATGAAAAGATTCCTTGAGAAAGCCTTTCTTTCCACAACGATCGATCTTCATTTTAAGGTGGCTATACTCATTTGTGTGATGGCCATAATCTCTGTGATAATTACAGAACTTTCTCGTGGCTCTTGTGGCTGCGAAAGTTATGTTCGCACCATTCATTGGTGGAGGTGCTCTGAAGACTCCCCTATGGATACTCCAAATATCCTCCAGAGAACGTCGCATGGGCGTGTACTTTTCAAACCTTGAATTTTCCACCGGTCTCTTCCCTCGAGAATCATTAAGCTTCGTGTGTTTGGCCATCATCCATTTTCTCTTCTTTTGAGTTGCCTCTTTGACCTTTGAATGTTGCTCTACAACCTCCTGAAGCTACCGAAGTGTCTTAGGGGTCTTCACTATCAACTTCTAGTACAATTCCAAGTCCTCTATTCCCAACAAAAACCTTGGATTACTTCATTCTCTGTCCCTTCGACAACCCCCAATCTTTATCAACATATCTATGATAGAATACCGCAGCGGATTCCCCTTATCTTTGCTTTGTCTGATACAACTCTATTAGTGTCTTGGTGAATTTATTTTTAAGCAATACTGACTCAGGAACGCCCCACATAAATCTCGTTATAATTGCATCGAAACCCACAACAACTTGTTGAACCATTACTGGACCTTCCCACGAAGGTAGCTTCCTACCAGCTTACAAGTTAACCTCTCATCGAAATCATAAGAATTCATCAGAATGATGAAAGTCTGAATGAATTCATGTTGGTCTGTGTCTCTTGCATAGTTAAGAAGCCTCTCTGGCGGCTTCGGATCTCCTGGCCAGCAAACTAACGTTAAAACTGGACCAAATGGAGATCATGCAGTCTGTCCGATTGGATTTATCAACCTGTCCAACTCCCTTCCCAGAGCATCTCCAGTTTGTCCAGGCAAAAGATCTATGCCCTGGTTGAACCTTCGATGAAGATCATCATTACGGGAAGTGTATACGGGCTGCGATGTGAAATGCCCTAGGTAAAAAACAACTCACATACTTCATAAGTGCACGAGAGGTATAGATCTTTGTCCATGATAGTCTCCAACTCCATAACCACAGGTTGCAGGATTTGACCAGCCCGAAATCCCCATCGATGACATTACTCTTGGACCCTGCTTGATGCTCTGTAAAGGGAACACATGCATCGAAGCAGACATAAGGTAGCTTGCTTGCATGTAGTCGAGGAATAAGGGTTGCGGCCTTGCTGCATGGCTTCCCTCGCATACCCCAAGTATGAAACACCCAACATTTGGCTTGCCAAAGGCAAGACTATGGCTCGCGCCTCCAAAATCATCGAGGGCACATAGCTGTCGATGGTCCGGGCACCATCACGGGAGGAACAATTTGGTACCCTGCTGCCATCAACATCTGCGTTATCTGATCAAAGTTCTACTATGGTCCCATAACAGCATCTCCTATATTTTGATTATCTCTAATCCTTCATTCAAAGGCCTCAACATGTGAGTCACCAGAACACTCAGTGAGATGGCCATCTACACCTCACAATCTAAACAATTGCATTGCGGTGCCAATTTCCACCGTTGCCACTATAATAACTTCCATATCCTTTGATAACTCTGGTGGAACCCTAGTTTGCGATCCTCCAATCACAAGAATCGCTAACCTAGGATCCACCGGTGTTTCGACAGGGTTCATCTTCGTACTCCGCGCTGCGGGGATGGCAATCATTCTCCTCTTCTGTCTGTGCATGCACGAAGACTTGACTTCACCACCTACGCCGGTTCCCTTAATCCTCAATCGCTTGCTCTGTCGAGTAGAAGTTGTGAAAGCAGACATATACCGAGGGATCTAGATTTGGCTTAATCGGACCCACTGGGAGTGCCAATTGATGTGCCTGGAACACGATCCAAGCCCACCTTCTATCCCTTCCAATGGATGCGCGATCTGAAAAGGAAACAATCCCCAGAGAATCCGAGGGAAAAATCTCTGATGATTAAGCCAGTCTTGGAAAGCAAGCTAATGAACAGTGAAAAAGGCAAGAATAGACTAGATCCCTAAAATAGAAGACATACCTGTGTATTTATACTTTTTAAATCCTAGTATTCATTCTTCACAATCTTAATCCATTCCCTACTTAGTAAGGATGCCCATGATGACTCATCATCACGCGGACCCCACTAAACTACCTTGAATCCCAGGTTCAGCCTCAACGGACTAGGCTTGAAGGTCCATAAACAATTGGACCTAGATATATCATCATTGAGTTATGGAAGATTGGAGTTTTTGCAATATATAATTTTAGAAGTGTGATTGAAACATATTGGATTTATGGAAAAAATCCTTATTCTCAAGGAATTGGATTTATGAAATATTATGGGATATGTTGAGATAAGGAAAATCCATTTATTTAATGGATTTGGTTATGCTTCAGAAGCAAATATGGAATTGGAATATTGTGGAGACAAAAGTGGAGATTTCATATATGCTCATGGACTATAAATAAAGGACGTCACGGCTGTGTTACTCACGAATTTAATAGCAAAAACATCCACTCAGATTTTCTATCGTTTGAAGAGTACTATGAGAGCCGGAATACATATGTTACAAAATACCATAACCGTGTGATCAAGTTCATAATAATATACTTGATTCATCGGGAGGAGAAGATCCAGCATCAACGAGTTTCGAGGTTAGAGGGAGTCTGATCAAGGCGGATCGGTAGCAAGGAGAACTTGCAGAATTCACGTGTTATAATTAGAAAAGATAAATATAATTGTATGGTGTACTTTATAGTGTATCTTTTTTATTAGTGGATTCATTATGAATTTGGTCAGACCCCCCGGATGTAGGTGATTTTCACCGAACTTCGTAACCAAGTCATGTGAGTTTATATTTTACTTTATTGCATATTTGATTAGATAGGTTATTAGATAGGTTATCTCCAAACATAATAGTAATTATTAATTAAATTTGGTAATCTTTCTTCCGTTTCACTAACACACATCTCAATTTTTACTTACATTCTTGTGAGCATCGTTGAGTAATATGCGCTTGATCATCACAAGCAGAGGAAAACATGATCAGATCAGGGTTTTTTTTTAAAAAAAATAATCAAAGATCAGGTTTAGTAGTACTTATGTTGGTGTGTTTTCTGGTGTTTGTGCATGCACACATAGGATACTCATCCAGTATGGGATGGAGGGACTGCCTGTGGGAAAACTCCAATTATTTACGGAAAAGAACAAGTTTACACAACTCATAAACTCAACAATTTTATTGCTCCATACCTTGATCACTTTGACGGGCTTTATTTTCTCAACTTCGAAAAGTAATTTTATATGTTGTATAGCTTTCTATGCCAGAGGTAAAGTACTAATAATTGTAATATACATTAAATATCTTACTAACTAATAGTTACAAGCATGCAACAACAAATATCAGAAAAATATACTAATTAATGACAAATAATACATGCATGATGTAATTTACCTTTAGCATATAATTAAGTTATAGTTTACACTTGCTCTCTAAACATAAATACAAGATATAAGCGTTATTGAGTCACAAAATTACATCATCTTTAATGAAAATTCACTCGCAAGTCTGTATCATAGGATATATGATAATGGGTGATTTTGTTTTCCAGAGAAAAGGTAAAATCCTAAATTAAAAGGTTCAACTTTCTTCTTTTTGCACTCACGGCCGGAAAATACTCTCATAGGCACCTGTATTGCGCCACATAGGCACGGTATTTCGACCTTTGATAATCGGTGTCTAAGTGACCCGGTTCTAAAACGTAGTTTCATGGGCACCAATAAGTGGTATCTGTGTCGGAATATATATTCCAGCACCGGTATGCACAACCGGTGCTACAAATCTACGTTCCAACAACCCACTACTTAGGCACCAGTATTTTAAGGGGTCGAAGCACCGGTGTCTATGCTCGTTTGAATCGGTGCTAGTAAATAGGTGATCAATGAAAAAAATCCGGCCAATGAGAATAAGTTCACCGGCTAGAAAATGAAACCCAGACATTCATAAAGAACAATAGGACGAACAAAACACAAAATTACCAAAAGTTCATTTAAAATAACTAGAAATTCATAACCACATCTCAGAAGTTCATTACATATATATGAAAATACACAACAACCCACAATTCATGAAACAAACTAGACCTAAACATAGATTAACAACATCAATTATCATAAAAACTTGAACCTAATCTCCATAAACCCTAGATAACATCAACGAACCAAAACCGTGAAGGTGAGGTCAGACGCAAGGGTTGAGGCGCGGTCGAACGCTGTGGTGGCACCGAGAGCTAAGACGCTGCTGATCTGAGTTGAACCCAACATTTTTGGTGGAGCTCGCGACTCCCTCCAACGACCAGACCATGGGGAGATGGCATCGGGGATGGTGCACCACATGGAGGGCGGAGAAGGGGTCGTCGGCGACATCAAAGTCTTCAAAGTGTGGTTTGGAAGCGGCGGGGACAGAGAGGGAGAGGTGGTGGAGGAGGAGGGAGAGGAGGGAGAGAAGGTAAAGGCAAGATAATAGGAGGGCAATGAGGGTGGGTTTGGTTTAGGGTTTTAGATCTAGTTTATATAGACGAAGTTTTAATGGATGAGATTCAATCAACAAAAGAAATCAATGGTTCAGATGAAATCAAGTTGGGCTCCTTTTTTTAAAGTATAGATGACCGGTATAGGTGCCCAAAAGCTTATACCGGTTCTTATGTATATGAAAAGCGGCTGCTAAGAGCTGCCTTAATGATTTAAAAAAAATTGAACCTGAGAGCAAACCCAAGAAATGTTTTTCTAACTATGGAGCATCGATACAAATACTGATTCCTACGTATATGAAAAAGAATAATGATAAAGAGAGTGAAACTTATAATGAAACCACTTAGTGAATGATGTGGCAATAATGAAAAGACAGATGTATCCCTAATTAGTTGCATCTCTCTTAAGAAAGGTGATCAGTGATTTAGTCATTTACTAACATCCACATCATTCACTATGAGTTTCACTATAAATTTTCACTCTCCCTATCATCACTCTTTAAGAAAAGCAGCTGCTTAGGGCTACTTTAAATAGGGTAAAAAAAATTTGACCCGAGAGCTAATCTAAGAAACAATTCTAAGTATTGAGCACCGGCGTACATACAGGTACCTAAGTAACTGATACCGGTGATGAGTCCAATATTTGAAAATTTTAAATAGTCACTCCAAAATTTTGAATAAAAATTCGAGAAATTCATTTTCTAGCCATAAGGTAGCACCGGTATTAATGTAAAACAATACCGGTGCTATTATTATTATTTGATATCTAAGTTAACCTTTTAATATCTACTATTAGGTTCATAGAAAAAATGTGAAGGCGGCGAATCACAAAATTGAAAACACCAAAACACAATTAAATAAGGGAAGATTGCGTGTTCGAAATTTGGACTACAATGGGTGTTCAATATTGCATGTTTGAAATTCGTTACAAGAACAATTTTTGTTGTTCTTGCATAAATATAGAAATAGAAAATAAATAAATTTTTCCAGTGAAATGTTGGAAAGCGCTAGTACATGTTTAGAGTAACTTAGATTTGATTACTTAGAAGTAAGAGACTACGGATATGTCTTTGTGTCTGATTGTTGACTTTTTTTTTACAGAACTAGAAAATACAATGGGGGTGTATGAGGTAGCATCCCGTTCAAGCGTATTTCAACTTGGAGTTACGAGTAAACATTTTTAGTTTTTGCACTTAGCTCCCTCCAAGAAAGTTGGAGTTGTCTAATCACGAAATTGACAACACCAAAATGCAATTCAATAATATACGATTGCGAGTTTGCAATTTCGGCATGTATGGGTGAATTGAATGGCCTCGAAATTGTGTTGGAAAATTACACTATGGCTCAAAATTGTGTTACCCCATTATCCATTGCTCTAAAATACATGATTTTTGTTATTCTTACCTAAATATAAAAATATAAAATATATATTTTTGGTGAAATGTTGGAAAGATCTAGTAATGTTCTAAAATAATTTAGAATTGAATACTTAGAAGTAAGAAAAGGAAATCAGAAATGATTACGAATATGTTCCTGTGCCCCATTATTGATAAATATTCCGTTACGAACGTGGAAAATACAAACGGGGTGTATAGGGTAGCATCACATTCGGGCATATTTCAATTTGAAGTTACGAGTAAAGTTTTTACCTTTTACACTTAGATCCCACCAAGAAATTCGGAGTTGTCGAATCACAAAATTGGCAACACTAAAATGTAATTCATGAATATACGGTTGCAACTTTGCGATTTAGGCATGGAAGAGTCTCGAAGATCAACATTGATTACTTCTACATGGTTTAAAAAAATTACAATGCAGCCAAAATGTGTTACACCATTTTCCATTGCTCAAAAAATACACGATTTTTGTTATTCTTGACTATATAACGAAATATTAAATAAATGAATTTTGTGGTGAAATGTTGGAAAGATCTAGTACATGTTTTTGAGTAACTCATACCATAAACCCATTTTAAAGAGTAACACATACCATAAACCCATTCTCCAAAACAAAATCTATATATCGAGGAACGGTACTATTATTGGTGTCGTTCGTCAACATACCGGTGCCAATACAATTATGAAGCAACTCGTGGGGTTTCTTTGAAGAATTTTTAAAAATTTGAAATGAAATGCATTCACTCTTAGCATCTATATATTATAACTTATACCGGTGCTAGCTATTTTTCCACCAAAATTTTACTTACCAAAATTATTATTCCGGTCATAGGCACCGGTATATGTCATTCATCCAAAATTGGTGCTGAAAAAGATTAAATTAGACATTTTTTCTTCCAAGGCACCGATATCTGGCATCGGTATTCAGTATACCGATGCTGGATTTATTCATTAAAATCGTTATTCAATGTACCAGTGCTTAATTTATTCAAAGGCACCGGTATTTGGGTTCGTAGCACTGACATGCTGATGCCTTTGCACCTGCTTTCCAGTATTGACTTCCTCTAGTTGGGGTTGTCGCCACCATCAACTCTAGCACCACCTTCACCACCACCACCACCATCATGCTACCCCTCATTCAACCTTACCACGACTCTCTCTTACCCCAAATGCCCTTAGTCCCGACCGTCTCCTTCTACTTAAATGCCCTTTTTGCACTTCCTCCACCGGGGACACTGTCGTTACCACCAAAAATGGCAACCGCCTCCACCACCACCTTCATGCAACCCCTCGATCATTCAACCTCACCATGACACTCTCTCACCCCAAACGACCTTAGTCCTGACCATCTCCCTCAACCCAAACGCCCTTTAGTCCCGATCCGCTAGCGTTGCCCTAAATTTCGCATGCTTGCAACTCAGTCTCGACCAACGTCGCATCCCCACCACATTTGATTATTATCACAACAACCACGTACATGGTGGCTGCGGTGGAGGCCCCAATCACGATGACATCACAAATTTGGCGAGCTTTAAAGCATCGGTGGTGGTACCTACGTGCTTCCGTTGGCATTTTAAGGGGCAAAGATGTCTTATCTATTCAACTTCATAATTTTTTGTAATTCAGAAGAATGTTTTCTTGAGCCATTCCAATGTCAATGACGACGAGATTCGATTTGAGATTTATCACACGTGGCACGCACGGATCGAGAAAACATTCTTATGAATTGCAAAGAAGTATGAGGTTGAATAGGAAAATGCATTTTTGACCCTAAAAATGTCAACAAAAGTTAAACTTAACAGTTTGACATGACGAAAGTGGCACGGTTTAACATTTCAGTTAGTTAGGGGACAATAGTGTTCAAAAATAAAATAAAGGTTCAAAGATGAACAATGACAATAGTTTAAGGATCACATAAGTAGTTTTTCCTTCGAGAAATAGTACCATCTATTTTTGGAAGAAAAAATCAAATTTAAAGTTGTTATTTGATGAAGAATAATGACATTTTTGTGTTCGACAACAAAGAGTTATGTCTGGCAACAGTGAAGCAACGCATTCCATACTAAAAAATAAGAAATATTTTCCCGAGTTGATGCTGAAATAAGCGAATGTGAGTACTATATCTGGAAGTGCCAAAATAATCAAAAGTTCAGGGAGAGCAATGATTTTATTTTCGGGAGGAATAAATTTGACATTACAGATGCATATGCATTATTTTCTCCAAATTAAGTCTCAAAGAAATATGTTATAGTTTAAAGATATCATTAGATATTGACATCATATTGAAACTGACAATGAAGGTAACCATGAATTCCTGTACATTACAAATACGAATTCTGGAAAGAAGATGATAACGAAAAAGTTACCTTCTTAGTCCTCCGATTTATTTTGCACATTTACTGGCGCCATTGAAATGTATGCAATAAACTAGAAGTTTTTTGACGAATTTACAATTTAGCATAATCGTTTAGCCCATCCCATTTCTATAATGATGCATAAAATAATCGAGAATTCACAAGGTCATAGTTTAAAGATCCAAAAGATTCTTCAATCTAGTGAATTCTCGTGTACTGCCTATTCTCAAGGAAGGTTAATTGTGAGGCCATTACCTTTAAAAATTCATATTGAATCTACTTCATTTTTGGAACATATACATGGTAACCTACCATGTGGACCATTATGGTATTTTATGGTTTTAGTTGATGCATCTAAGAGATGGTCACATGTATGCTTATTATCCAGCTGCTATCTGGCGTTTGCAAAAAATACTATAATTCGTTACGCGAACATTTTCATAATCACAATATTAAGATAATTTGTCCTGATAATGCTGGTGAGTTTACATCCCAATATTTTAATGATCATTGTATGTCGATTGGGATTAGTGTTGAACATTAGGTACCTTTTCATCATACACTGAACAATATATCTGAATCATTCACTAAATGCCTTTAATAAATTGTACGACCAATGTTATTGAGAACTAAATTTTGGTGTCAGATTAGGTCCATGCTATATTGCATGCAATGACACTAGTTTCCATCAAGCCAAAAAAAATTATAATGGGTTCTCCGCCCTACAAATTTGTTTTGGCCAGGAACCAAACATATCCCATCTTTGAATTTTTGGACGTGCGGTATATGTAACAATTGGTCCACCACAGCGTACACAGATGTCTTCTCGAGCCGTGAGTGTGGAACATGATAAATCTCAACTCGGATCTCGTCATCATCAACAACATCTGAACGGTTTGAGAAGACATATCAATTTGGATCTCTGGCGGTTTGAGATAACATTCTTCTTAATTGTAAAGGATTGCGGGGTTGAATAGGAAAATACATTTTTGCCCACGAAAGTTGAACTTAACAGTTAGACTAAACAAAAGTGGCACAACTAAACACTTCTGTCAATTCAGGGGCCAAGAGTGTTCAAAAATAAAATGGAGAGCCAAAAATGAACCATGCCAATAATTTGAGGGCCACTAAAGTTGCTTGCCCATTAGTATATTATATTTTAATTTTTTTTAGAATCTGTCTGTGGAAAAATGATCTTTCCATAAGTTATAGAAGGTCAATAACTCAATTGTAATTTCGCCATAAAAAGATGAAAATTCGCGATTCAAAGCAAATAAAAATCGGCTTATAATCTATTTGGGTAAACTCAAATGTTTCACTTGCAGTTATTGCAGAGTATAAACCCTTAACTTAAAATTATTCTAATTAAACATCATCTTTACATGTGTCTTTCAAAAGATGGGTTTTCCCAAAATTTTATAAAAATATTGTGCAAGTTGAAAATGGATGAATGAAGTACTAATTATTCACACATGTCTATGAAAATATGGGTTTTCCCAAAATTTTGGAGAAAATGACAGATTTGGTACCCACTTTTAAGTGAAATAACAGGTTTCGTTCCTTTTAGTCAAATTGTTCCTAAAACGTTCCCATATTCTTATGAAATATTCTCAATTTATTCTCACATACTATTAGGCGGTTTAAGTCAACATTGAGTCGACATTTCTAATGATGGCAGTGTCATCACTGAGAAGCAAAAAACATGGGAATTAAGGACAATAGAAGAAACAGTGGGTATGGTTGGATGGGTGGTGCTTGAAACATGGTCGATTAGATAGTGAAGAAAGAACTGGAAAAAGAGAAAATAGAAATTAATTAATTTAATCTCAAAAGTTATTAAATAATTTAAAAAATTAAATATCGATAGCCGTCGATGGGTCTATTAAATTAATTAAAATATTTTATGTCCAATAAAGAAACTAATTGAGAACATTTAGTAATAATATGTGAACCTTTTAGGAACATAGTGTAAAAAAACAAAATATGTAATTTTACCTGAAATTGAGCATTTAAACTGTCATTTTCTCCAAAACTTTGTCAAAATTTGTGCAAGTTTAAAAGGTTGAATGAAGTACTAATTATTTCATCAGTAGATTTTTTTAATAAATCATGTTTGGACAACTTTTCACAAGGTGGCTCAAACATCTAGTATTAAGAAACGAAATGAGTGAGGTACTCCCTCTCCTGCTCAAACTTCCAATTCCACTTTATTATTCAGCACTCAATTTTAATCACATACTTGAAAAGATATATTAAAAAAAATAATATTATAATATATGATATGATTGAATTTATCGTAATAAGGATTTATTATACATAATTAAATATATTAACGATCAAACATATTTTTTGATAATCGTAAAAAAAATTATATAAAATTTAATGCGAGATGGAGGGAGTATACATTTTGTGACATAGCACACGATTGAGAATTTGCATCATGTGACATTGAAGTTTTGAAGATTAATAATGAAGTTTTCGGGATGCCCGATGTGATCTAAACATGAATGCAAAGATTGACCACGGTGACATGGAGTTTCCATTTTTGACCGTGTCTTACAATCCTGACACAGCCACCTGCATCACTGACTCAAACAAAATCTAGTCGTTGCTATTAATTAGTCCCATCACAAACGATCAAATTTACCGCCTTTCACTAGTATTCTCACTTCTAATTTGGAATCGCAGAAAACAAGAAGGGCAAGGATGGATAAGAATTGCGATCTCTGTCTCAACCCAAATTACAACTCAATCATTATACGCTATTAAAAAATATATTAAATTATTAATATGTTTAACTACGTATAATAACGGTAAATAAAAAGTTATTTTCTAAAAACTGTTTGTTACGATGAATTCAGCAATATCACATACAATAATATTACTTCTCATATATCTATTAAAATGTGCAATTAAACTTTGATAGAGTATAACGTCATAAAGTATGTGGGTAATTTGGGCTGAAACAGAGGGAATACGGTTGTTATAGATCAAAGTAAACTAGGATAAACTTAATACTCATTTCGTCTCATTTCAAATTATACACTTTGACTTTGACCAATTAATTTTAAATTTTTGTATCCATAATATCTTTTATAAAGGATAATTAAAACGTGTGAAAAGTTGATATTTTGAAAATATATGTTATAACGAATCTAAAAACATATCACACACTAGTATTTATATTTATATACCAATTCAATTTTGGGGTCAAAGTTAGGAATTTTTGAATGTATGAATAGTTAAATTGTAGTTTGAAATGTGACAGAGGGAGTACAAAAAATTGAGAAGATGGTGTCTTTCAATTTTATATTGAGACGAAGGGTTTGGACTTAATTATACTTCTTGTGATTTTTAAAATTTTACTTACTCTCATGTCTCATCATAGTTTATAGTAAGACACTTTCATATGAATCTTCCTCCTCAAATATTTAGTATAACTTGTTTATGTGTAGACATTCAATCTACCTAATTTACCATCATTAAATCTCAAAATTCACCATTATTTACTATTTTTCGATACAATTCATGTACGTTCATGCAAATCCTTACAAAAACTGATTTTTGACATAAAAAATACTACCAAATCAACTTGCAAAAAAGTTGAGTGAAAAGCAAATAGAAAGATAATTGCGAGACAGTGGAAGTATGACTTTTTTAAATCCGTGTTTACATAAAACAGACTTTACAACAATTCAATTGTAAAAATATCATAAAAAATTAACAGGAGAAAAGGAAAAATTATTACTATTCAAATCAACCGAATTTATAATTAAAAATATATTTAATTTGACAGAAGAATAATTTTTTTACTGTTTGATAGAAAGTACTACTGCAAGAACGCATCTTAGACAAAGAATGGTGTCATTGACCAAAGACCGAGGACCACGGACCTTTTTCTATTATATCACTGCCACTCATTTCTTCCAAATTCCTCGTGTCTACAAGTCCAACTTTATAGTCATACTGCTCTTTGAGAGATTCGAAAAAAGGGTATCATATCTTCTGATCCAGAAAGAGAAGAATTCACACATTTGATGCATGGAGCACCATGCGCACCAGTTCATTAAACCCAGATCTCACTTGCAGTTAATTTGCAGCATTGATATTTCTAACTACATTCCGGAATGGAGCTCATTGGGGCATGCAAAAATGTATAGTATCTACATTTCTGACTGTAGCTAGGAAAGATGTAAAGTTGCAAGTGCTATGGGTGATAAGTTTTAGAAGTACGCTGTGAGTTGGATCCGTGTGTTTTCTTTTGGAGGTTCTCCGATGGTGGCAAAATAGATCGCAACCCGCAAGTCAAGCGGGTTATCTATTTTTAAATATGAGTGGTATGATTAAAATGATAATGAATCAAATGGATAATTGAAAAAATATGAGGTGGGCGGATTGACCGTGGGTTTACCCATATAAGTTAGTATATAAACTCATATAGGTCAATATATGGGTTGAAACTCGCAGGTGTACCCTATGAGTTGGTATATAAAACCACATGAGTCAATATACGAGTTGAAACTCGTGGGTTTTACCCATATGAGTTGGTATATAAACCTCTATGGTTTCATAAATGAGATCAAATCTGCGAGTTTGCCCATTTTTGACCAGTGAGTTGAATGATTTTAGACTTACAGGTTGAGCGGGTTTCAATCCGGTCCATTTTAACCCAACCCATTTTCTGACCCGTCATAAAATGAGTCGCAATGGGTCATACCCATATTTGTTAACTACCCATATTACCTTATCCATATTCGACTTGTCCGCCCATTTTCCACCCCGTTCTCCAATGGAAAACATGTTGGACCAAGTGAGTCCATTTTGATGCTTAAGTCAATAAAGAAAAGCCTTTCGTGCTGGAAATTTAACAACGATTACAATAAATAGAGTTAATATTTAATCCAAGTATCCTACAGTTAAACTATATGAGGGTCTAATTAACTGCCTTATTTTAAATAAGTTACAAAGATTTGAGTAAGACGGTCTTGCCTTATCTTATGGTGAGAAATGGAATCTACAAACAATTAGTATTTAAATATGAAAGATGATATGGGGTACATTATGTAAATTTTAAACCTTTAGGTAATCCTTTGTCTCACCGTGAGTTATGATGAGACGATCTCATATGAGTCTTTCTCTAAATAAGGGGTTCCAATAAAAACTGTAACATCACAACAGGGGTATTATCTAACTACCCACAAAAGTCATGAACCGCTTAACAAGAGAGACACATCTCATTCATCAATCGATTATGTCATTACTTCAAACTAAAACTAATTTAACACTTTGAAAGTGTTGCTTTAGGTACTAAAATAGTTAGATAAAAGTGCTTTTATAACCCTACCTAATTGACATAAGTGCCAATATAACCTTTTGATCACTGAAAGTGCAGATATAACCCTACCTAGTTGATGTAAGTGCCAATATAACCTTTTCGATGGAAAAGTCAATTTTAC
>JAULKM010142108.1:0-18176 GCA_032355605.1 Rubia tinctorum | reverse complement strand
CCGCCCCCTAATATTCAGGATCATATTAATATTTTTAGTCAAATAGTATGTCGACTTCAAAACACTGGGGAGGAAGTCGATACTGAAGAACACGTTTTATTGTTACTAGCTTCTCTATCACTATCTTATAAACATGGTGTGCAATCTATGTTCGTTGGGAGGACCACTCTTAATTTTGATAAAGTGGTTGCTCAATTAAGGGATAATGAAAAGATAATGGAACGAACAACATGTCCAGTGAGAATGAAGTGTTAGCTACTACAGGTGCAAAGGTGCCAAATCAAGGGAGGAATCATTTTATAGAAGGGAGTGACTATGACGGAAGATCCCAACCGAAAGACTTCAGTAATGTTAAGTTTTTCTATTGTGGTAAAGAGGGTCACATCCAATCTAGATGTCCTGTTATGGTGGAGGATTTGAAAAGTTTAAGAAAGATGAAAGGCAAAAAGAATGTTGGAGAGAATGATTACTTTACGAACTTGGTGATTCAAGATGATCATGATGACTTGTATATGATGAAGAGAAATAAGTCAAAAGATTCAAGTTGGGTGTTGGATTCACTACTAGAGAACACGCCTATTACCTTATCTACAAGATTTTTACCTTGGTTTTCAGCAATGAAAAAACCAAGGTAAATGTAGCTGAAGTAAAAAGTGTATTTTTTTACCTCGGTGCATAACCGAGGTAAAAAGAACCTTTTACCTTGGTTTCCTACCGATATCGGTAGGTTTTATGACCGACGTCGGTCAATGGCAATCGACCAACAATGGTAGTCAGACCAGCGACATCGTGTAAATTGACGTAGACATATACATGAAAGTGACATCGGCAATATCATGAAGGCATGCGATGGGTTAAGAAAAGTTGCGACGTTGTCTTAGTTAATGTCGTTCTAATAAAAAGTGACGAGGCAGATCATGAACATCGACATCGTGCGCTGATGTGGAACAATGAGTAATATGACATCATTTTCTGAGGCCGACGTTGCAAAAAAAACCCCAGTTCATGCGATGTCGGTCCAGTGTCGCTTTGGCTGTGAAATTTTGCGACGTCGCGGATGAATCAGTTAGGCATCGTTTTTCATACAGTTTTAAAATATTTAATATTTGATGAAACAACAAATCGTTGATCAATAGCTGTGAATAACTCTCATTATCCTATTGCAGCAAATACACATGTAACAATGGATGTACAAATAATAAGGCCGAGAGCGTACGACATAAATCTTAACATGGAATTCATGAAATCTACGTTGCAAGGTGAAATGACTAAAATCGCAATGTCCGAATAACGAGCGACATCACATATTCATACGTGTTCCAGTCAGTTCTTGCCAAATGCAACTTCAGTAATCATTCGATTATATTTTGCATTTAATGATGCAGTGACCGATGTCGCACATTCACCCTGTGTTTATACTAAAATTTGACTATTTTCCATAATTAACCCTAATATAATCCTTTTTTCTCACTCCTTAAAAACATGACATGATATTAGGAACACACTCAATATACACAATATAGCAGGTAACGTAGTCAACATACTTAATGAAAATATTCAATCATTGTTCAATGGGGAAAAATGTAGAAGGTGTGTTCATAAAATTGCTAAATGAACATAGAATGGGTGGAAAGCTACCTCAAATAATTTGAACCCATATATGCTCCATCCTAGGTTACTTGTTGATGTTTGGGAGAAGAGAGTAGATTGAGATCTTGAGTAGTTGAAATGTTGTGAATGGAGAGGAAAGTGTGGAGTGTGGGTAACATGAAGTCATGTGTTGGAGAGGAGAAATTAATGGCTCTTGTTGCTGAATATGATATAAAAGAGATGGGTTTGGGGGGGGGGGATTTTGTTCAAAATTTTGGCTGAAAATTTCGTTTCTCGCTGAAAATTTCATTTCAACCGACGTCAATTTAGTGTCGGTCAATGGTTAGGTAAAAGCGAACCTTATGCGACGTCATTTATATGGGCCAAAGTGTAATTTTCAAAATTTGTCATACAAAAATTGTTAGGATTGTGGGCCCTTCCGACAACCTATTCATGCTAAACAGGAACAAAATACTCCTGTACGGGGTGAATAACAAATTCTTATCTCCAATTTTGGATTTAGACTTCTCCCATTTCATTGTAAGGACTTGAGTGAAAAAGTGAAAAAATTCATCGGTAGTCCAAATCTCAATTACGATATTCACAAAATAACCTTGGTCACCCACATGTTATACACAATGTCGTTATTAGAGATACTGGTCTCATGATCCCCACATATACTTTGAGCAGATCTTCCCAAATGACCCTTGTAATTATACTTATGAGTAATCATCTACAATATACTGTAGACCATATACTAGCACTTGCTTAGAAAATATGGACGGAATTTCATTAGGTTTTTATTTGATAAAGAACATGGAAAATGAAATTTCATTTTATTCTATTTGGTGGAAATTATCGTTCTCATAATGCTGTAGTAAGTGTTTGAACACAATGCTAAGAAAAATGATGGAAAATTACCCCGGTTCGCTTCTCTGTTGGACAATACTTACATTCTCCGTTCGGACAATACGCATATTCTCTGGTTCGCGTCTCTGTGTAGCGAGCATTCGAGGAAGTTGGAGGCCATAGCGTAGTTTTCTTAAATTTTCATCATACACTGTCTGAGAAGATTATGGTCCCGTTCCATTAACCAGAGCATGAAAAAATTGGAAAATCGTTATCATAACTTTGTTAATTAGATAATGGTATCTCTGTTTTGCATTGCAATTTCTCCCACTTTAGGGGTGGGACGTATTTGGAGAAATTAAAAAGTAAACCGGCACACCCAAATTAGATTCCAATCTTCGTTCACGGGAACTTTTACTAATTAATGATCCCCGATAGTGATAATGAAACTAGCATAATCCCATGGAGACTTCCACAAAATCTTCCGATTAGCCCTAACATACTAGTTACTAATCATATACTATATTATTAACTCTAGGCCCTGTATTAGAACTTTAGTTAAATTGATGGTTGGATTTTTCTTATCTTCTAAATTTAAAAAAACCTAGAATGTGTAATTTCGTCCGATTTTGGTGAGGTGGAATTTATCTTCCAAATTAACAAAGTTCACAATCAAGGTATTAATGTAATACTAATAATATTGAGTGAAGAATAACCGTGACTTTAATGCATAAGTCATAACAACATGACTGTGACAATGAGATTTAGATTATTAGCTATATCCAATTTTGCATTTTTCCTCCCCACCATCTCCGAGAGACCTAATTGTTAAAACAGAAAAGTTCATCAATTATGTTGAAGTTGATTCTGATTGAACTAGACATTAATGAAGTTCATTGACATTGAAAATATCAATTACTAATGTCTAATGAACCATTTACCATTTTTAACGTCTTTTATGTGCGTTTTTGTCAGCCGCGGGCCCAGTTGATGTGCTAGTGGGCTGAATCATTGTGGCCCAATATATCCATGACCGACATCAGTAGTTTGTCGATCAAATTTCACAAAAAATGACTTACATGCGACGTCGTTTAACTCGGTTGAAAAAGACTCATTCGATATGCCAATGGGCTGAAATGGTTAGGCTCACAATTGGACAAGTCAACGACGATAAACCGTTAGTATTGTATCGATCTTATCGACTTGCATGCAATGTCACCTTGGTGGAAGAATACACAAAGCTCGTAATGACTATATATATGGATCCCACCTCATACATTACTTTAAACATTCAACTTTCTGTTGAAATTAGAGAGAAAGTTGGGGGCCATAGCGTAGTTTTCTTAAAGTTTTACCATACACTGCCTGAGAAGATTATGGTCCCGTTCCATTAACCAGAGCATGAAAAAATTGGAAAATCATTATCGTGACTTTGTAAATTAGATAATGGTATCTCCGTTTTGCATTGCAACTTCTCCCACTTTGGGGGAGGGATGTATTTGGAAAAATTAAAAAGTAAACCGGCACGCCCAAATTTGATTCCAATATTCGTTCATGGGACCTTTTACTAATTAATGATCCCCGATAGTGATAATGAAACTAGCATGATCCCATGGAGACTTCCACAAAATCTTCCGATTAGCCCTAACATACTAGTTAGTAATCATATAATATATATTAACTCTAGGCCCTGTATTAGAGCTTAAGTTAAATTGATGGTTGGATTTTTCTTATCTTCTAAATTATAAAAAACCTAGAATGTGTAATTTCGTCCGATTTTGGTGAGGTGGAATTTATCTTCTAAATTAACAAAGTTCACAATCAAGATATTAATGGAATACTAATAATAATCAGTGAAGAATAACCATGACCTTAATGCATAAGTCGTAACAACATGATTGTGGCAATGAGATTTAGATTATTGGCTATATCCAATTTTGCATTTTCCCTCCCCCACCATCTTCGAGATACCTAATTGTTAAAACAGAAAAGTTCATCAATTATGTTGAAGTTGATTATGATAGAACCAGACATTAATGAAGTTCATTGACATTGAAAATATCAATTACTAATATCTAATGAACCTTTTACCATTTTAACGTCTTTTATGTGCATTTTGTCAGCCGCGGGCCCAGTTGATATGCTAATGGGCTGAATCATCGTGGCCCAATATATCCATGACCGACGTCAGTAGTTTGTTGATCAAATTTCACAAAAAATGACTTACATACGACGTCATTTAACTCGGTCTGAAAAAGACTCATTCGATATGCCAATGGGCTGAAATGGTTAGGCTCACAATTGGATAAGTCAACGTCGATAAACCGTTAGTATTGTATCGATCTTATCGACTTGCATTCAACATCGCTTTGGTGGAAGAATACACAAAGCTCGTAATGACTATGTATATGGATCCCACCTCATACATTACTTTAAACATTCAACTTTCCTCCGAATTCCAACAGTCCTCCTGTCAATCCTCTCAAAGGTATGTCTTCAACATTTGGTTATTTTACTTTTATTTTTTAATTTACTATTGAAATTGTATGTACATGGTGTGTGAATGTGTAATTTGCTTCATGTAAGATGTGTCTATGGATTAGGGTTCATTGATAAGGTTCTGGGGTGTTAGAATGTCGATTTAGGTGCTCTTTGTTTGCCTGTTTGCTGCTGTTGTTGGAGTTTACCGTTTCATGAATGCAACATCGCCTATCCATCATTCCTACTTCGGTTCAAGCGACCAGTGTGCTACATCGCTTGTTCATAATTTCAGTAGTTCAACTCGCATATGACGTCGAACACATGTCCGTTAACCACTCGATTTTACCGAACCCTGTGCGATGTTGCTAACTCATAATTTCTGCAGTTGATCTAGCATCTGACGTTGCCTACTTATTGGTTAACCATTTGGTTTGACCGAACCATGTGCGACTTTGCTTTGACATGTTGCATTCATGTATTAATTGATTAATAGACTACGTTAATTGAATTGTAACGAATCATTAAAATATGAATTTTAGGAATCATGTCTAGCAGTGTCGGTTTGTGTCACGACCCCATTGTGGTGAGCGATTTAATTTTTATATTTAAAATTTTTTCTAGCTAGCTTGTATCACCAAGATTCAAATTTAATTTATAAATATTTTCTTGATTAAAAGATCCATAGCGATTCAGACAATGAACGTCCGCGCACTTTATTTGGCGACATCGTTCCTCATTTCATCCACAGCCTGGAAGTTTCCATGCTGGTAAGTAATCCCTATCACGTATTAATTTTATTTTCAAATTTTTTTTTCTATACTTTACTTTCATATTAACTGAACAAGATTTTTTGTTTAAATTTTGTACGTCCCTATCTAAATTATGGAGCTCCTACCTCCGTTGAAGTTGCCTGTTGTGCTCAGGTGCAGTGGAAGGGAGTACCACATGTATTACTCGGGGAACAAGATGTTGAAGAGCCTAATGCCGAAGGTTTGGGAGTAGTTTATGATTGATGAGCGACTCAACAAAGAGACACGCTCTACTTGGAGCTGATCAGTCATTCTGGCCCTGTAGTTTTTAATGTCGAACTTCTTCCATATTGATGTCTCGTATTTGGAACAAGATTATTATTTATGTATTTTGATACTGAATATTTAATTTATAATTTTCTTGTTAGCAATGTTATTTTGATGTTATTCAATCCTTATTATTTAAAATAACATATGCACAAAGTTTGAAAAGAAGTATCAGTAACAAAACAAAAAAATAAATTATGGTGTATTGTGGCAATCTGTTTATAACTAGAAAATAAGTGTTGCAAAATTTGTTTTCAAGTAATGATAAACTCTTGACCGGCTGCTTGGTGGACCAAATTTGTTAGGCCCACCAAAGTCTGTGATGTCGCTCAGTAGTCAACACCATGTCACCTGATACAACTTTGGTGTGACGTCGTATATATCGAGGCAGATAAAAATATGGTTCAATATGACATCGTTTTGAAACAATTATAAATAGGGGACTCTAAAAATCAGTTCAACCATCTATTCACAAATTTCTTGCTAATTTCAACAGTCTCCAGCTTCCTCTTCATCTTCTCTACTCGGGAAAAATGTTTGTTCTACCCTATCTCCTAACATCTAACTTATCGAATTCTTACTTTACAATGTCAGATATATTGTTTGTGAATGTGTTTTGATTTTTTTGGCTATCTAGTTTTGTCTATGATTTTTGCGAGTGTAAATTTTCCTTGAGTTGAAATTTAGATACAATGTTTTGGCTTATTGAAAAATGATTTTTGTTTTATATGATGCTGATTATGCTCCATTTTTCCAGTTATATGTGTTTCCTCCCGTTTCAACCTCTTATATATGTGATGTCGCTATTCCGTCTGCCATAACTCTATTTATGCAATTATAGTGCGACGTCACATCTTCTTATTTCCAGTAGCTTATCTTTAAGTTTGTGACATTGCACTATTATCAGGTGACCTTCGACTTTAACGAAATGTTACCAATGTCGCATTATGACATCTAATTCTACAATTGTTATAAATGTGGGACTTTGGTCATTTTGGTCTTGTCTTTGGCTTAACCGACTACTATGTGAAGTTGCATGTACATGTCGGTTATCCCTGTGGTTTAAGCCGACATGCACATGCGACGTCATTTCCGACGTCGCACCTTGCACTCCATATGGCTGTTCGCACTTAACATTTTCCCTTTTGATGCAAGACTGATGGCTGGCTAAGGATAGTCTAATCCACCCTTTTTAGGTCTTTCACCGACGTGCGTATATATTTACTAGCTAACACATCTTCACACTTTATATATAACAACTAATTTCTTTTTGGTTTTCATACATTTCACCGCACAACGTCGGTACACATAGTCTATTTTGTTCAACATCGACCATCATACGATGGCTCTTGATAGCTCACATTTCCATTGCACTCTCAAGTAGCAGAGTTTTTGGAAAAACCCTACTTTGGTAAATCTTTTAAAATAAATTTTTATTTTTTGCCAATTGCATATTTATAAATAATATTTTTTAAATTTATCTCAGTACATCCCATGTGAGATTGTACCACTCTTGTCGACTGAGAAGACTCTTTTAGTGCTGAGGTGCTATGGGACAGAGTGGCGTATGAACTGCTCGGGGTAAGGTAAGATCAATGCCCTTTCCCCAAATGGTTTTGGAAAATTCCTTAGGGCAAACAGGCTATGCATCGGTGACACCTTATTTTTTGAGGTGCTACAAGTTGGGGGGGGGGCAATCGTCTTCAAGGTCATCATTGGTTGTGGTGATTGAGTTCATTAAATTTTCTCTTATGTTGGAACTTATACAAATCTTACTTGGATTTATGTAAAACTTTTATGCATATTTTCATGGATGCTACTTTTCAAATCATTTAACTATCTTATTTGAACATTATGTAATTAACTGTGTATGTGCAATTTGATTTGTGCATGATTTTATAAAACCATTTAATAATTCTACGATTAAAAACCGTTGAACAAATGGTGTAATAGACGTTTTCAAAAGTTATTTATGATTTCTATGGTGTTTGTAGAACAATGATTGCTAGCTACTGTAATGCTTAATTTTCCTGTTACATACCCCTAAATTAATCGTGATGACGTGATATTGGGAGGAGAGACGCCGAAACGGGAATAAGCGCACGTCCACCATCTTATGTTTTCATTTTTTTCTAACATCTTCAAATTCTTTACTTTAACGTATCTTTTACATGCCAGCGATTATGGTAGTCAATCGGACCACATATCAGTGAAAATGACATTTATTATGAAATCTGGACACCTGTTAAAACAACATGTGCGAAGTCACACATGACTCGGTAACATTATTTACTTCATTTTTTCAACCTTTTACTTTGGTTCACATAATAACCGAGTAAAAAAAATGCAAGTATTTACCTCGGTTTTTTTATAACCGAGATAAATAATATCTTTTACTTTGAAATAAAATATAACTGAGGTAAAATAATTTTTTACCTTGGTTATTTGGTGTTAACAAAATAATTGAGGTAAAAGGGGCGAAGTAATACGTGTGTTCTCTTGTAGTGATTGTGCATCTTCTATGCACATTTGTCGTGATAAATATTCTTTGAAACTTTGCAGGTTGGTGGAGTTTTTCGTCACGTGATTACTGGAAATGGTGAGAAGATTAAGATTGAGGGTGCTGGCATTGTACGCTTCAAAAATCACAATGGTGTTGTTAAGGGATTATTTGATGTGAAGTATGTACTGAGTTTTGGTGATAACATAATTTCACTAGGCAAGTTAAGTTTACGAGGGTGCAGGTTCACTGGTGACAATGATTTTTTCAAGGTGTTTGAGGGAGGTAAGATGATCATCAAAGGAGTGAGAAGTGATCATAACCTTTTTTATGTTGGAGGTTTGAGTAATGGGTCTTGCAACAAACATGGCATTCAAAAGGATGAGTTGAAGCCAAAGAAGAAGATGCAATTCATGTGTTGAAGATGTTGTATTTGGGACTTTGAGTCGAGGGAAGAATTGTTGGGAATACTCCTCAAAGTCAAGATATAATGGGAATTGTGTTAGAGGTATTTATTCTAGATAGGCTAGGAGAGTTAGGCCCAATAGAATTAGACCTAGGGTTATGGTAGGGTTTTTGTATAAATATCTCATATTTATGCTATAGCCACCATGAGTGAGTGATAGAAAGTTTTTGGTTAATTAGAGATAATAGAATTGAGTGTTGAGAGACATTGTGTGTTGAGAGATAAAACATACATTGTAACCTCTTTTATTCTCTAGTGGATCCGGTTTGAGCTTTCCATGTAAAAGATTGTGTGTTAGTTCTTTTGATTATTGATTGTCTTTTCCCAAGAGTAAAGGAGGGATTTTTAATCTTGAAAAGGTGAAGGTCGAGGTTAAAATCACCAATAGGCCCTAGTTTGTCAAAAAGGTAAAGAGAAGATCATAATGAAGTTTAAGGCTAGATCTCAATGAGTGCTGGTTCAACTGTTCATTCAATGAAGCAAAGTACCTATAAAAATTAGTGCTAGTGTGCAGGTTGTGATCGAGACATAGGTGAATTGATGATGAGACATGAAATGCATGCGTTCTTAGGGCATTTAACACCTTTTTTATTATGCTTTTATTAATGGTCAATTAGGTTTATAGATGTTTTGTATGATAGGGAGTTGAATCCATCTGTTTAATTTTCCATGTTAATTTCCTTGTTTTATGAAATATATGTAGCCTAATAGCAATTTACCTCTATGAATGTCTAGATGTCATTTTTTGAGCTTAAATTGTAGATCATTCATGAGAGATGACCATTCGAAATAATGATAGTAGATTGAAAGCAAATTGCAATATTGGTAGAAGGATGAAGACCATCGAATAGGATGGTAGAAAATTGAAAAATGGGGAAGAAGAAAGAAGTCAAAAGGAGAAACATTTCTTCTTCAATCAGAAATGTTCTATGTGGACGGACTGTGTCATCTTACATGGTCCGTGCCACAGGAAGTTTCATAGAAGAATTGAAGGTCCAGTGGATGATCCATGCAAACATGCACCGTACGCGCTGACCTACACCCTTGGGGTCGTTCTTTTTATCAAATTACTCACAGGCGATTAAGGGAGGTCAAAGATAAGAATTTATAGTTGTTGCTCCCGTACTCACTGCAAAGTACAATAAAGTAGCTAGTGGAAAGTCCAAAGTCATCCACAAAGATACTAATATTTAAAGGTTAGCCGGACACAACCCTAATTCGGGCGTCACCTCAATTGTGTGTCGGGTGTGGGGAATATCTAGTACTAAATAAATGGGGGGGGGGGGGGGTTTGTGAACTAACAAATACTAACATGCAATTAAAGAGAAGTAAACTATGGATTAACTAATCTTGGGGGGTATTTGCATAACATGACCGATTTGAGGATTTGATCCTAAGTTCCATCATATATAGATATGTAAAACTAATATCATTGATGAGACATGATTTTGATATTTTCTTAATACAATTAACATCCATTTTTAGTTGTTTTGTTGTTGGTTAATTAGATTATTAGGTGTTTTAAAAAATGGGGGTTTTTAATGCAAAAATTTATCATGGGCTTGTCCTGCTGCTGATTATCCTTGGTCTGTTGGAGCTTTCAGAGAAGCTCTGATAGGGCTTCTGTGCGGGGCTCATTCCGGAATGATTACGGCATGGATGGGTACCTGTAAAAGAACACGAGTCACTCAAGGCAGAGTGGTGTGTGACCGCTCCTACTCCGAAGTCGAAGTTATGTTGGAGAAGTTGGCGTAGAGAAGATGGTGCTACAGTGTCGTGGAAGCTGTAGTAGAACATACCTTTTATGATGGATTTCTTCTCCTTTTATAGTTGTAGGGTTTGGTATTTATTCTGTTACATATTGGTCTTTGGTCTTGATTAAATAGGAACATGGGTTTTTCAGCCCATACCTTATCAAAGATTAATGAGGCCGAAACGAAGAGTTTGGTCATAATTTGGAAGGCCTGGGCGCAGGGCCCTACCGATGGTAGGAGGGTCGCAATGTATGAACCAGGAAGAATTTTACAAAGGTATGACGCAAAGTCCATATCGAATTAGCAGGCAGTGACGTATAATTCTGTGAAAGATTAATGAGGTTAAAATGAAATAGTTCGGTCATTATTTAGAAGGCTCGGGCCAGAGTCTAGGCCAATACCAGAAGGGTCGTAATGTACGACCCAAGCAGAATTTTACGGAGTTGCATTACAAAGTCTAGGTCGACACACTAGGCAGCAACATATAATTCTTTCAAAGATTAATGAGGCCAAAACAAAATAATTCGGTCATAATTTAGAAGGCCCGAATGCAGAGCCCAGATCGATGCTAGGAGGGTCGCAATGTATAACCCAAGCAGAATTTATGGAGCTACGATGCAAAGTCCAAGTCGATACAGCAGGCAGCGGTGTTAATTCTGTCAAAGATGAATGAGGCCGAAACGAAATAATTTGGTCATGATTTAGAAGGCTAAGGCACAGAGCCCAGGTTGATGCCAGGAGGGTCGCAATGTACGACCCAGGCAAAATTTTACGAAGCTATGGTGCAGAGTCCAAGTCGGCATAGTAGGCAGCAACGTATAATTCTATCAAAGATTAATGAGGCCTAAACGAAAGAGTTTGGTCATGATTTAGAAGGCCCGGGCACAGATTCCAAGTCGATGCCAGAAGGGTCACAATGTATGACCTTGGCATAATTTTACAAAGCTGCGACGTAGAATCCAGGTTAACTCAGCAGGCAGCGGCATATAATTATGTCAAAGATTAATAAAGATGAAATGAAAGAGTTCAGTCATGATTTAGAAGGCCTGGGCGCAGAGCCCATACCGATGCCAGAAGGGTCGCTATGTACGACACATGCAATTTTTTTGAGTTGAAACGCAGAGTTCAAATCGACTCAGTAGGGAGTGGCATATAATTTTGCCAAAGATTAATGAGGTTGAGACGAAAGACGCCAGTCATGAATTATAAGGCCCGGTTTCAGAACCCAGGTCGATGCCAGGAGGGTCGCAATGTACGACCCAAGTAGAATTCTATTGAGCTGCGACGCAGAGTCCAGGTCGACTCAGCAGGCCGCGACGTACAATTCAATCAAAGATTAATTATGCTAAAATGAAAGATTTTGGTCATGATTTAGAATTCCCGGGCACACAGCCTAGGGCGATGCCAGGAGGGTTGCAATTTACGATCCAAGCAGAATATTACAGAGCTTCGATGTAGAGTCCATGTCGACTTAACAGGTAGTGGTGTATAATTCTGTCAAAGATTAATGAGGCTGAAATGAAAGAGTTCGGTCATGAATTAGAAGGCCCGGGCTCAAAGCCCAGACCGAGGGTTGCAATGTACAACCAAGGCAGAATTTTACGGCGATGAGACACCGAATCCAGGTCGACTTAGCAGGCAACGACGTATAATTCTGTCAAAGACTAATAAGGCCGAAACGTAAGAGTTTGGTCGATATTTAGAAAGCCCAGGTGTAGAGCCATTGCCGATGCCAGGAAGGTTATGATGTATGGCCCGGATAGAATTTTACGGAGTTGCAATACATAGCCCAAGTCTACTCGACATACAACAACACTTAGTTCTGTCAAATGTTAATGAGGCCAAAATGAAAGAATTTAGTCATGATTTAGAAGGCCCAAACACAGAGCCCAGGCCGATGTCAGGAGGGTCGCTATGCACGATCCAACCAAGAATTTTATGGAGCCACAAACTAAAATCCAGGATGACACCAGTAGGACAGCGATACAGATCGATGACTATGAGAGACAAAATGTTAATGTGTAAAGTTCCAGCTTGACAAGCAGGGACATACGTAGGTAATCACATTCACACACATATTACCCTAATTCCCCGCACTAGTTAGCAACTCGACATCGGGCTAAGGGGAACTTGATACGGTATGGGATGAAAGACCCATGTTCCTTTTTAATCAGGACCAAAGACCTAATATCTAACCTAATAAATACCAAACCCTACAACTATAAAAGGAGAATAAATCCATCAGAAAAGGCATGTTCTACCACAGCCACCACGACACCATATCACCATCTTCTCTACACCTATTTCTCTGACCTGACCTGGGCATCGGAGCTGGCGCGGTCACGCACCGCCCACCCCGAGTGACTCGTGTTATTTTACAAGTACCCATCTATGCCGGAATCATGCTAGAATTAGTCCTTCACAAAGGCCTAGTAGAGCTTATCTGACAGCTCCAACAGCCTGAGGAAAATCAGCAGCAGGCCAAGTCCGTGATTTTTTTTGGCATTAATAGGGGTTTAGAATCACCTTGTGTGGTTATTTTCCCTCATCTCCCTAGTTTGTAAGCATGTGGTGTCTAACGTGTTTTACCTTTGTCATTTGGTCGATTCATATATGTTTTGTGAGCTTATTTAGAAACTGCCATGAAGAAGGCCATATGCATGAATGTTAGAATATTGAAGAAAGCCATTCACAAGAATGGTAGAAAAAGGAAGGCCACTTACAAAGTGGTAGAAGATAAAGTGAAGAAAGAGAGCGAAGTAGAGTGTGAAGAATGATCTAAGTTTTGAAGCTGAGTTCTAATAATTATCTGAGAAGAACCAGCCTACAAGGGTGGTACCATTGGATTTTTTATTTATTATTATAAAAATGACTATAAGAACCCCCAAAACAGATCAACGGTTCACCCGGAGGAAGCAAAACAAAAATGGACTGATTCTGCCGCGAAAATCACTTCGCAACTTACTTTTTACTCCCCTTTTTCTTGTATTATAAATAACACTTTATCCACTTATTATAAATAACACTTGGTGGCTCCAAAACCCTAGTGTTTTATCATCTTCTTCAATTTCTTCTTGTTTTTTTTGTAGATTTTTGTTCTATATTATGGGTTTTGATTATCTAGGCTAGTTTTCTTCTTGGGAGCAATTGATTGAGAATTCCTTGTCCATATCTTGAGAATTATTTCTATCTATTTAGTGCTTTCTCTACTGTGCATTTATGGAGCTTTGATGTTGGTTGTTAATGTCATTTATTTGATCCAAAGTTTGAGAAAATGGGTAAAAGTAGCTAATTTCCCCTCTTTTAACATGGAATCCAAGAGCATGAGTTAGAGCTTCAAATTGGGCTTATGATTTGATAATTTCTAGATGAATGTGATGATGTCAAACTCTTTGTCATGTTTGTTTTATGAAGAAAATAAGAGAGGTCTATGAACGTTGAACGTTCTTGACTAATCTTGTGTAAATGTATGTATTGGTTCAATGCTTTGACACAGTGTAGTGTTTATAAGTGTTACCAAACTTGTTGATTCTTCATAATTAATGCCATTGATGGGATATCTTTAGCCGCTTCTCGACTAAAGGGGTCATTAGTGAGTTTTAGCAAGAGATGTCGAATTCACTCTTCTAAACTACTATAAAAAAGGAAAGAATATTTATCTTCACAAAAAGTAGTTAAAGTAGTGAATAGGTTGTAGATTCAATGATAGATAGGATGCTCAGAAATGGAAATCAATTGCCCCCAAGGCTTTGTCTTTTGTAGTTTGTATCCCTTTTTATTAGTTTGTTGCATGATCATCATAGTTACTTAACCTTAATAGTCACCTTTTCTTTATTTTCATAACTTAGGAAAAAAATCCTCTCTTTACTTGTTTTTATGTATCCATGTATATCTATATCTTGGCTTATATCCACCCTAATATACATGAATCCTTAGAAAATCCCTCTTCTTCATTGATGACCCCGATTTGCCACTATCTACTTAATTGTATTTAGTAAAGATTTAGAGTTTATAAATTGTATTTTTGAGAGGTACGGAAATGACCTCCCACTCATGTTTATGTTACATAGTGTGGAGATAGCCAGGAGTTCCCACAATCTATAACACATAGGTTTGTCTCCACTGAACCATCTCACCACCTTCATATTTACGAATGCTCTCCAATCCTTCCGAATCTGCATTTAGTCCCCATAATCTCATTTCCGATGCTAAAGAGAATTTTCGCGAAGGAACTTAAGCTTCCACAAGCAACAATGTTAGATACAAGAGTGAGCCAAATACATCCCGGGTTCTCCAAAATGGACACCAACCCTAGTCATAGAGATGAAAAGGAATTGAGGCCTTTTGATGACTCTAGGATTGATACGACCCTAGTAGCTACAATTTACAAATGCTCAATTATCAGAGTAAGCTAGGGTTTCCCCAATTAGAAATTTCTATACAGTGACCCCCGGTCTACTGCTCCTAACATGTGATCACGCACACAACCTCTAACAATCGTCTCGATACTCTCAAAGTTAGATATAATGCACTTGTCTCCCCGGTACTTTCAAGACTACAATATCAATAATGTAACACTCCTTAATTAGAATTTTATCCAAGCACGATATTATACTATGAATTAAATCATGAGTACATCATAAAACTTTTCATGACATAAATCATATAAGAACAGAAACCTCAAATCATGAACAATACTCATAAACCTAGAAAATTAGGGCAATATAAAATCTCACATATCCTAATTAAGTCATGAATAAAAAGGCAACCCCAAAAAATAAACTACTCTAGACACATTAAATCTATAACAATCATTGGATTAAATTCCATGGATCTAAGAACAAAATGAAGGAAGAAGAAGAAAAACTCTAGAGAGAGAATTTCTCCTAGTTTCCTTCCTACCTACCACTCTCTAAAATCAACATCATGTCTACTTGCTTAAAGCCTAGGAAGACTAAAGGCTCTTATATAGTAGGATGGATGGGTCTTGGATGGGCCTTGAGTGGCCCCATGTCAAGAATCCTAGACAGCCACGCTGGCACATGCCATGCCAGATTACACGGCCCATCCAGCACGACCTGTGAAATAATGCACGCGGTATCGATTTGAGCCTTAGTAAACTCCTACTAATCGGATGAGCCATGCTAGTTTGCACAACCCGTCGTCTGGAGCCTGTGCTACCCAGCCTCTGAGTGCAAGGAACCTGCCAACTTGCACATCCTGCTGGCTGAGCCTTTAAGCACATCCTCCCTGGCACGATCGATGACACAGGATGTGCCAGTTTGCATGATCCGTGTCACTTCTTTGACTCTTCCGGAGTTGACTCATTTTCTTCGATGCTTCTATCTACTACCAAGTTTTGACTCGTGGCCTTCAGTTGTCTTCCAATCTCGAGATTGGCCTTCACTAATCTACTCTGAAGTGCCTATGAGCCATCCATAAAATAGGTTACAAAATGAAGGATTTAGATATGAATACTGAAAATGGTCATCTAAACCCCTTATGATGTAAACCTACCTAAATCTTGCAATCTACCTAGAAAATGATAATCAAAGAGGTGACAAATACTTTGGAAAATACATGAGCAAAGTTTTAAATGTTTAACGTCTCATTAAACATTTAAATCTTTAATCGTTCTAGAGTAAAAATTAACAAGCAAATATCTAAGTGTAAAATAACATGCAAAGGTTTTTCCAAGACATCCAACATTATATTCCTGACAGTTAGAATGCCTCACACTCTCATATTCCAAAACTTAAGATAATCTAAACAACCAAATACCATAAAAAAGACGAGGTATGCATATAATGCAATACAAACCTACTTTACCCAAAAAGCAACCAAAGACAGTTCAAGTAAAGCATAAATTACAAGAAACAACACTTTTTACCTTGGTTCCTTTGGATTTTTACCTCATTTTTTAGCAATAAAAAAACTGAGTTAAATGTACGTTGGGTAAAAAGTATATTTTTTTACTTTGATTAAAAATTGAGGTCAATATTTTTTTGACCTCAGTTTTGTTAGAAAATAACCGAGGTAAATAGTCATGAACCAACACCATTACCAACAGTGAAGCGACGTGGCATGTTTATGTTATCGACATCGCTTATTTTGATTTATTACTGTGTTTTTGACCGTGGTAAATGATATTTTTTACCTCAGTTTTTATGCAAGTTAACCAGAGTAAATATCATTTTGATGAACCCCTTGCCGACCAGTTCACGATGTCGGGTGGAATGAATACATTGTCGATGAGCAACAGAAGGTGCAAAGGTGGCCTGTCCGATAACACTGTTGTCGGCTCACTGTTGTCCGATAACACTGTCGATGACCAAATAAATGAAGACAGTGTATATAATAATTCAGCCCAACGTCCATGTTAACCATGAACCGATAAAGGTGGAACCATGTCAGAGATGACTCAACCCTGAACCAAGAAATACAGAGCCGCGATTAACATTTAGCCATGAACCGAGATTATAGTGATCATCATTAAACCATGATATAACCCACAACCTTAAACCCTAATAAAGTGGAGCCATGCTATGATCGCCTATAAATACAAGGGGAGCAATACTGGACAAGGTAAGTGAGACTAAACTGAAAAATTCCAATTCTCTAGAGGAAAGGCTAGCTTGATCATCAGAGTGTTTACCCCAGAATTATTTATGGGATCTGTCTAGCAGGAGAAGATGTTTTTCACGATGAATAACTATTATCCCAATTGGCTAGGACTACCACATTGATGAGACGTCAAATGCATGTATTTTCTGAAGCATTTAACATCTCTTTGGTTATCTTTTTGTTGGAAGATTGCTATATTTAGGTAGGTTTACATCATAAGGGGTTTAGATAACCGTTTTTTTGTTTTCGTATCTAAATCCTTCATTTTGTAACCTATTTTTAGTCAAATGGATTTTTAGTCCTTACGAGCATCTAGATTCTTTTTGTGAGCTTAATTTGTAGATTGCTCATAAGCACTTTGAAGTATTTTAGTGAAGGCCATTCGCAAGGATGGTAGAAGATTGAAGGGCATGAGTCAAAACGTGGTAGAAGATAAAAGGGTCGAAGAAGGAAGATAAAGAAGCGGATGAATTGAGATCCGGAAGATAAACCGAGTTTTGGAAATTATCCGAAAAGAACCAGCCTTTGTGGGTGGTACCATTGGATTCATCTTTTCAAGCACTATAAAATTGACTATAAGAACTCCCAAAACGGATCAGTAGTTCACCCGTGGCGACGGAAACAAAGAGGATGGGCAGAATGCTTGTCACGGTCCGTGTCAAAATGACACGGTCAATGTCACTGTTCACAGCAGCCACCCATTTGCTTTTCTCTTTCAATTCATAGACTATAAATACCCCCCTTCTTCCCCATTTGTCTAAGCCCGACTTTTGGCCTCAAAACCCTAGTTTTTCTTCATCTCTTCTTAGTTTTTTCATTTCTTTCATGAATTCTTG
>JAULKM010142097.1:0-14205 GCA_032355605.1 Rubia tinctorum | reverse complement strand
AACCAATACGTTGAAAAATGAAGGGGGGGGGGGAGGACTGGCACAAGTCTAGCTAGTGAACCGGTCATTGTTTCCCTAGTCCCTCCCTTTTTCTGTAAAACTTTGTCACACAAAAATTTCTATTTACTTTCAACTACAATATATGGTATTTGAAATCAAACTTATCATTCAACAAGATATACACCCCAAGATCTTTTGTCACACACAAAAGATGAAAAAACTATCTACTGAAAAACACCAAAACAAATCAAGAGAGCACCGTATTTTTATTTTCATCCTCACGCTTTTTTTATGAATTTAAATAAAAAAGAACCTAATATTGTGTCTTTGGAGTCATCGTCGGAAACTCCACCCACGATGACATCCTTGTTGAGAGGTCTCCATAAAGTGTCATCCTTAACTTTAAACACTTTGCTCACCATGGAGAGTGAATATCCATACCTAGCTAATATCGAGTCCTTAGCTGTTTCCTTGAAAAATCCCTAGTCCTAAGATCATCAATCTCAATCCTTGTTCACTATGCGAACACACCTTGTTTCTTACCCAGTTGGGAAATAGACTATAAGATTTCTTCACGATCCGACTTGTATAAAGATACGTTGCTGTTGAAAGGCCCTTCACCCCTTTGATAGGGTTAATGTTGATGTTGTTCACCTCAATTGTACCCTTAACCTTGATTCGTCTAGCACCAACGGAAGTTGGGGTGATCCCGATTCTAGGGTTAAAGATATTAGTGTAGGGATCTTTCCTTTCACCTTTATGGTTCCCCTGGAACCCTAGTTGTTGTTTCCTCCCAGAGAATTTTTGCCTATTCCCACCGTTGAAGTCAAATACCTTCCCCCTTTCAAAGTGTTCCACCATTTGAGGAGACTATATATGCCATAAACCTTGACTTGGTGAACTCTCTCCTTCATAAATTCATTCATCATAGAAGGAAGCGCTTGGACTTGCTTTTATAATTTGTGAGATTTAGCCGGCTTATCCACTGTTTTCACTCGGGATCTAGTACTAAACTGCCTTGTTTCATTGACCATTTCTTTGAAAAGCGCAATTCCTTCCCTCAGAATCTGGTTGGAAATCAAACCACTGTATGCGACGTTCACCATCCTCATGTTATCATCGCATAACCCTTCGAAGAAATAATTCACCAAGTTGATCTCCTCGAATAGATGATATAGATACCTCACCAATAACCTCTTAAATTTCTTCCAATACCCATAAAGGGATTCATTTGCGAACTGGGGTATATTGGAGAGCTGTTTCTTGAGAGCTGCACACTTGGAAGCCAAAAAGTACTTCTTGAGGAACCTCCACTTCATATCCATCAAGGAAGTGATGCAACTGGGAGGAAGATAATATAACCAATCCTTGGTTGCATCTCGGATCAAGAAAGGAAAGGATCTGAAGCTATAGTCTTCTTCTGATACTCCCGACGACTTCATATTGGTGCAAACTAGGTGAAACTCTGACAAGTACTTGTTTGGATCTTCACCAGCCTTTCCATGAAAGGTAGAAAAACAATGGATCATGTCGCTCTAGAGCTCATAAGTCACGCTGGGTGGAAAATGTGGGAAGACAATACATAAGGGTTGATTCTCCACGATAGGAGCCATAAAATCAATAATTGTGCGATTATCCTCAGTCATTTCCACGGTTTTCTCAACTACAAAAGTCGTGTGTTGTGGAACCCCTACTTTAGCTCTTGTCTCTCTTCTTCTTCGACTACATGCATACTTCGTTAGATAATGTAGAGTCCCTATGTTCGTGGCACATGTATGTACCGTAAATTAGGAGCAAAATAATACCCAACTAAGAAGAAACACTGGCACAAGGATTAGAAATACACAGATCACTAACACAAAGGTTCAACAGCAAAAACTAAAAAAAATAAAAATAACACTACCTACTCAACTAACAGTCTATGCAAGTTAATAATTAAACCTTTAAACTAGAAACCCCAGCTATGGTGCTAAAATTTTACCCCATCTCCCTCGCGGTGTTCTAATAAATAACCTTTTCATGAGAGATCTATTAAACAGAGCGGATGACGTTTCAAAGGGTCAAAGATTAATATTTATATTGTTCCTCCCACTCCTACTACTATACTACCAATAGGATACATAGTGGAATGACCAAGGTTGTGCACAGAGATACTAGGAATCTGAAAGTTAACTATACACAGCCGCAATCGGGTCGTCAATCTGATCACATGTCAGGAATAGCTAATGTTACAAAATAGGTTTTGGGGGGGACATTTTATCTAACAACTAGACGCATGCAAGAGCACAAGAGAGTAAACTATGTAAACTAATACTTTGGAGTATTTTCATAACATGATCGGTGTTTTCTTTCGATCCTTGATTCTATCATATTCAAGATATACAAGCCCATTGTAGTGTTTATGACATGTAGTGTGTTCTATGGTTAAAACTTACCCATACCCGTCACGTAGGGGTCACATGTAATCTTCCATCGGCACCACCTCTCTAATTGAGGAAGTGCAACAATGTATTGTCTACTGTGCAGATCTTAATCTTCCCTATACAATTGCATATCGAGCACTCAACTATGAATGATTTCACCCTATGCCTATACAGGCAAAGGGATAGGTGCCTTATTGATGGCTCTTGGGCTGTGACTTCTTTGATACTAACACTAACTCTAGTTTGATACTAGAACAAGCCAATAATCCTAGTTTGACACTAACACTAACTCCATCCATAACCCTTTGGGCTATTTCTTCGGGTAAGACTAGTGTATGCTTGATCATAACTTTGATTCAGTGACCGAAAGGCATACACTACACGTTTTTGGACTGTTGTTACCCCAACCCCATCTAGGCTTCCTTCCCTGGGGGATATATATAAGTGTGCCAACAAGAAAGTAGACTTTGATGTGTGCCAATCTTAGTGTGACAATCATTCAATAATTAAGATCATGAAGAACAAACCAACATAATAATCATAAACACATAGAAATAGGTAGATATATAGAATCTCCCCAAAAAACATTAAATCATGAATACAAGTACAAACCCCTATATAATTAACTATTCCCTAAGAATAGATCCATGGAAACTATTGAGTTAAAATGCCATTGATGAAGGAAAATAAGAGAAAGAAAAGAAAAGAGAAGGAAAAGAGAAGAAGAACTCTGGAGACAGAGAGAGAGAGAGAGAGAGAGAGAGAGAGAGAACTCTCCTCTTCCTTCCTAGTGACTTAGAAAATAAAAGCTACATTATGCCTCATTGTTGAACCCCAGAAGACTAAAGCCTCCGATATGTAGAAGTAGGGAATTTGGCCTTGAAAATAGCACAAAAGTAGGGCAAAAATCCCTAGCAGTCGAAAATGCCACATACTGTGCAACCTAGCACAGTCGTGCCGGCTAGGGGTTAACACGACCCGTGTTACTGGGCATGGTCATGCAGTATTGTGCTGGCACGGCCCGGTTGTGTCGAGCAAGGACCGTACTGGCCGAAACGAGCTGTCAGCCGACCCTCCATTTTTGAACTTTTGAATCAGGCACTCGTGTTATTTGGATTGGGCCATCGGCTAGAAGCACTTCTTGATCAGTTGAACGACACAGGTTGTTTGAGTTCTTGCGCCCGTCGGCTGGAAGTTTTTTTAGCAAAACAGTGGTGTGGCCATATCATTCTTTGCAACCTATGGGTTTGTGTTCACAATTTTTGAGTTTAAAAGACATGGCCTTTGTAAAAGGGCACATTTTGTGTCCATACTTATCCTCACAACGGATTGGGCACACGGGCCATGTTACATTAAAAGGCTCGTGCCTAGGAACTGTGGCATGGCCGTGCTGGCCCAGGCAGCTTGTGATGGAGGGAATTGACACGAGGCTACCTCGTTTTGGAAGTCGCTAACGTGGCCGTGTTACGGGCACGAACGTGTTACAGGAACAACCGTGTCGGCTAGTGATGACATGACTCTTCCAAAACATGGGTTATTCCTTCAACTTCTTTGAACAGCTACGGATGAACCCCTGATCCGATTTGGGAGTTCTTGTAGTCTATTTTATGTTTCTAGAGAAGAGGAAACCAATAAAACTATCCATAGACCCTGATTCTTCTTGGATCGTTCCTTCAACTCCGTACCATTCTCAGATCTCAATTCCTCCGCTCCTTTGTCTTCCTTCTTCGACCCTTGTATCTTCTAACACAATTTTACTCGTAACCTTTCACTACAAGAGAACACATCTGGTATTTTGCTCCTTTACTTCGGTTATTTTGTTAACATCAAATAATTGAGGTAAAAAGTTCTTTTACCTCAGTTATTTTTTATTTCAAAGTAAAAGATATTATTTACCTCAGTTATAAAAAAAATGAGATAAATAATTGCCTTTTTACCTCAATTATTACGTAAAATGAAGCAAAAGGTTGAAAAATTGAAGTAAATAATGTTACCGATTGACGTGCGGCATCACACATGTTATTTTAACAAGTGCCCCAATTTCCCAATAAACGTTCTTTTCACCGACATGTGGTCTAATTGACAACCAAAATCACAGGTATGTAAAAGATACATAAATTAATGAATTTGACGGAGTTAGAAAATAAATGAAAACAAAAGATGGTGGTTGTGCACTTCTCCCTGTTTCGGCATCTCTCTCCTCCCAATATCCCATTATCACGATTAATTTAAGGGTATGTAACAGAACAAATGTGCATTACAGTAGCTAGCAATCAATGTGGTACAAACACAATAAAAATCAGAATTAACTTTTTTAAACATCCATTACACCTTTTTTCAATGGTTTTTAATCGTAGAATTATTAAATGGTTTTATAAAATCATGCACAAATGAAATCACACATATACACAGTCAATTACAAAATGTTCAAATAAGATAGTTCAATATTTTGAAAAACTACATTCATTAAAATATCCATACAAGTTTTACATAAATTCAAATAAGAGTTGTCTAAGTTCCAACATAAGTGAAAATACAATAAACTCAACTCCACGGACAATAATGACCTTGAAGACAATTGGCCACCCAACTTGTAGCACCTCGAAGAACAAGGTGTTCCCGATGCGTAGGTTGTTTCCCTTAAGGAATTCTTCAAAACCCTTTGGGGAAAGAGCCTTGATCTTACCTTGCGCCAAGTGGTTCATACGCCACTCGGTCCCGTACCACCTCAGCACTACGGGAGTCTTTTAAGTCGAAAGAGTGGTATAATCTCACACGCGATAAACTTAGATAAATTTAAAAAATTATTTAGAAATAATATTTATTATTTAAAAATAAAATTTATTTAAAAATATTTACCAAAGTAGGGTTTTTCCAAAAGTTGCACTGCCAGAGAGTGCAGTTGAAATGTGAACTATCAAGAGCCATCGTATGATAGTCGATATTGAGCTAAATAGACTCTGGGTTTCGACGTTGTGAAGTGAACTGTATGAAAATAAAAAGAAATTAGTTTTTATACATAAAGTGTGAAAATATGTTAGTTAATAAATATGTGCACGTTGGTGAAAGACCTTAAAAGGGTGGATTTGACAATTCTTCGCCAGCCATCGGTCCTGCATCAAAAGGGAAAATGTTAAGTGTGGACAACCTTGTTGATATGCACTGTTATGCATGCGTTAGCCAATGTATTTAACATATTTATTATCATCTTTTTTTCTTTAATTTCTAGTTTAATTAAGATTTGCATAACTAAGGGTTTAGACAACCACTTTTGGTTTTCTTGTCTAAATCCCGTGTTTTGTAGACTTAATTGAGACTATGGAAACTTTTTTATTCAGGGTAGCCAAGATCTTCCTCTTTGATCTCATTTGTAGGTTGCTTGTGAGTATTTTTTCGTTTCCTTTGGTGGAAGGCCATCCGCGAAAGTGGTAGCAGATATTTGAAGGTCATTCGCAAGGATGGTAAAAGATATCGAAGGCCATTCATAAGGATTATAGTAGATCGAAGGAAACAAACTCTAAATCATGGTAGTAAATTTAATTGGGACAAATAAAAGCAGATTCGAAGTTCAAGAAGGCCAAAGAAGAATCTGAGGGATCGTTGTTCGAGGTTGCATGGAGTTCTGGGCAAAATTCCAAGAGGAATCATCACTAAAGTTTCACCATTCTATTCTTCTTCTTGAGCGCTATAAAATTGAATCCAAGAACTCTTAAATCAGACAACCGGTTCACCCATAGCAAAGCAAAGAAGTTAGCTAAGCGAACAAGCCATGGCCCAAAAGTGAGCATGCCTGCACCACCCAACACAACCCATGTCAGCGGGCCTTGGCACATCCCGTATCACCTAGCATGGGCCGTGTCAAAATCTTGCATGAGGGTCCTCTATTTTCACACAATAATTTGCTAAGTATGGGGTCACGTCATTTCATTTTACATGTCTTACGCCATTTCAAGTCACAAATTCCAAGACCAGCCCCCGGGGTGTGAAGAATGATGCGGGGTGCATCAAGGTACTAATCAAAACAAAGTTCTAGCAGACGGGGGCACGGAGTATGACTCATGGCACAAATTATAAAGGAGCAAAATGAAAACCCGGTGGGCGGTCCACCCAGGATGACATGGGAAGTACTAGTACGACTGGCACGGCCAGTGCCAGAGTTGGTGCCCCGCGCTGATATGAGCCCCTTTGGCTGCTAAGGTTTTTAGCCACCTTTAGGCCTATTTTTTTGCCCAATTCCCTAATACTATATATGGACCTTTGTCTACTAGATTTTAAGTTCATGCTTATTTTTAGATCTTAGTTGGTGGCTAGAGAGAGAAAAGACTCCCACTTCTCTTTAGTTTCATTTCCTTTCATCTTTTCACTTTTCTTTTGCCCAAAGTTGTTGAATCAAATGAAGTACTTGGGTTTAATGCTAAGGGAGTAGGGATCTAACTTAGGGATTATATTTGTATTCATGTGTTGATGTTTATTTTGTAAGATTTCTAGATCTACCTATTTCTATGTGTTTTATGATCATTATGTTGGCTTGTTCTTAATATTATTTTGAATTGCATGATTGTCACACTTTGTTGGTATAGAATTGAGTCTACTTCGATGTTCAGTCCCTATTGCTACTCCAAGATTAGGGAAACCTAGATGCACTCTGGATAACGATAGTCTGGAACTGGGCGTGTGCACGAAGGTTACCGTTGTTAATCGTCACAATCGGCCATATATCTAGTTAGCCAACCAAAGATGTCCGAAGGGTTGCAGGTAGAGATATAGTAGGTAGGAAATTAGGATTATTTTGCTGATCCTAGAAGCCAGCTATAAGATGGCTACTTCCTTTGTCTTTGTAGGCGTAGGGGTAGTTCGTTCGTGGTGTCCACTTGGAACTTAATCGTAATGGGAGAATCAGACTTGTGCATTGTGCCATATATGTTGTTGCACTCCCCTAGGTTTGAAGGAGAGAATGATGGAAGATTTTATACGGGCATCTCTATGTGACAGACAGGGGAAAGTTTTGACCATTTTCTTAACCACGTGACACAAACACTGGAATAGGGCTACGTTCTTGTATTTGTTTACATCGATGATAGAAATAACACTGACCATATTATGTAAATATTTTCTAAGTGTTATTTTATATTGTGTATTCCATTGATTGCATGCTTGTAGTAGATAGTTGAAAATCCCCCCAATGAGTATTTTCACAACAATGTTTATTCCTAACCCATGGTAGTATTGATAACCCGACCACTGTTGTGTTTAGTATATTACTATATTTATAACATCTCTGTGGATGACCAAGGTACTTGCCACTGTTTATTATTCTTGGTAGAATAGTAGCAGGAACGAGAGCCACATATAAATTATGTCCTTGACCCTTAATAGCTCTTGGCAGCCCCGTCTCATGTTTAACGACGTTCGAAAGGGGGTGGGTCACCTATGGAGTGCAAGATGGGATGTCGGCAATGACGTCGCAGGTGTGTGCCGGCTCAAACCAGAGGGATGACCGACATGTACATGAGACTTCACATAGTGATTGGTTAAGACAAAGACATGACCGAAACGAAACCAAAGTCACATATGCATAGAAATTGTAGAATAAGATGTCATTATGTGACATCATTAACAGTTCGTTCAAACTGAAGGTCACCCCACAATAGTGCGACACACAGACTTAAAGATAACCTACTGGAGATAAGAAGATGCGACACACAATATAATTGCATAAATCGATTTGTGGCAGACAGATTAGCAACGTTGCATATATGGGAGGTTGCTATGGAAAGAAGCACATCTGACCAGAAAAATGAAGCATAATCAACATCATATTAAACAAAAAAACCATTTTGCAACAAACCAAAACATTATACCTAAGTTTCAACTCAAGGAAAGCTCACAATCGAAAAAAATCAGAGAAAAATATCCAAAAAATCACCATAAATCTGACATTGTAATGTAACAATTCAAAATTTTAGGTGTTAGGAGTTAGGGAGGAAAAAACTTTTTTCCAGAGTAGAGAAGATGAGGAGGAAACTTCAAAGTGTTGGAATTCATGGGAAATGAGTTAATATATGGTTGAACTGATTTGTAGGGTCCTCCTATTTATAATCGTTTCAAAGCGACGTCATTTTGAACCATAGTTTTGTCTGCCTCGATATATGCAACATTGCAGTAAAGTCGTATCAGGCGACATGGTGTTAAGTAATCAGCGGTGTAGCAAACTTTGGCGGGCCTAAAAGTTTTGGCCCACCAAAAAGCTTGTTAATAGTCCGACATTACTTAAAAACAAATTTTGCAACACTTATTTGCTAGTATAATACTGATTGCCAAAATACCCCATAATTTTTTTCTCTTAGTTTTTTTAGTAATACTTCTTTTCAAACTTTGTGCGCATGTTAGGTTATATAAAAAGATTTAATAACATCAAAATAAAATTACTAACATGAAAATTATTTATTAAATATTAAATATTAAATATTAAAATACATAAATAATAATCTTTTTCTAAAAATGATACAGCAGTATGGAAGAAGTTCGACGTTAAAAACTATATGGCTTGAATGACTGATCGACTTGAAGTAGATGGTGGCCCCTTTACCGAATTGCTCAGAAATTAGAAACCGCTCCCAACCCTTCGGTGTCAGGCTTTTTAAAATAATTTTCCCTGATTAATGCATGTGGTACTCCCTTCCATTGAATCTGAGTCCAACAAGAAACTTCAACGGCGGTAGGAGCGCCACAATCTGGCTAGGGACGTACTGAATTTCAAATGAAAATTATTCTTCAGTTAATATGAAATAAAAATATAGGAAAATATTTTTTAAATTAATTAATATGATAGAGGGATTACTTACCTGTATGGGAACTTCAACAGAGTTCGTCTACGTCAGGGTGTACATGAAATGAGCAATAATATTTCCAAATGTATCTCGCGGAAGTTCATCGTTCGAATCACTATGGATTATCAAGGAAATACTTATAAGTTACATTGGAATATTGGAAATACAAGCTAGCTAGGAAATGCAATTTAAAAATAAAAATTTAATCAATCGCCACAATGGGGTCGCGGTGCGAACTGACACTGCTAGACATGATTCCTGAAATTCATATTTTTATGATTCGTTACAATTAAATGAACTTAATCTCAATAATATATGAGTGCAACATCTCAAAGCGAAGTCACACATGGTTAGGTCAAACCGAATGGTTAACGGATAAGTATCTGACATCAGTTGATAGATCAACTGCAAAACTTATGAGTTAGCGGCGTCACACAGGGTTCGGTAAAACTGAATGATTAACCGACATGTGTGAGATTTCATGTGCGAGTTGAACTACTGAAATTATGAACAAGCGACTTCACACACTGGTCACTCTAATCGAAGTAGGAACGATGGATAAGCAACGTCACATTTATGAAACATGGAGACTTTAACAACAACAGCAAATAGACGAACAGAGAGCTCCTAAACAGACATTCTAACATGCCAGAACCTTATCGATGAACCCTAATCAATAGATACATCTTACATGAAGAAAATAACATATTCACACACCATGTGCATAAAAATATCAATAGTAAATTAAAAAACAAAAGTAAAATAACCAAATGCTGAAACCATACCTTTGGTATGATTAGTTGGAGGACTGCTAGAATTCGAGGGAAAGTTTAATGTTTAAAGTAATGTATGGGGTGGATTCCATACATATAGCCGTTACGAGCATTGTGTATTTCGCCAGCAAAGTGACGTCGCATGAAATTCGATAAGATCGATACAATACCGATGGTTTGGTGACGTCGACTTGTCCAACTGTGGGCCTAACCATTTCAGCCCACTGTTGTATCGAATGTGCCTTTATCTGGAAAAAATTAATCGACGTCACATGTAAGTATTTTTTTGCGAAATTTGATTGAAATACTATTGACTTCGGTAATAGATACATTGGGCCACAACAATTTAGAACACTAGTAAATAAACTGGGCTCGCAACTGACCAATTAAAAACGATAAACAATTAATTAGACATTAGCAATTAATATTTTCAATGTCAATGAACATTATAACGTCAGGTTTGATCAGAATCGATTTCAACACAACCAATGAACTTTTCTGTTTTTACAATTGGGTCCCTCAAAGATGGTGGGGAGGGGAAATGAAAAATTGGATATAGCCAATAATCTAAATCTGATTGCAACAATCATGTTGTTACGACTTATGCATCAAGGTCACAGGGGTATTCTTCTCTAATTTTTATTAGTATTCCATTAATACCTTGATTATGAGCATTTTCAATTTGGAAGATAAATTCCACCTCACAAAAATTGGACGAAATTTCAAATTCTTGGTTTTTTTAAAAAAATTTAGAAGAAAAGAAAAATCCAACTATCAATTTCACTAAAGCTCTAATACAAGACCCACAGTTAATAATATAGTATATGATTACTAACTAGTATGCTAGGCTAATCAAAATATTTTGTGGAAAGTCTCTGTGGTATCATGTTTTTTTTATTACACTATGCAGGATCATTATTTAGCAAAGGTCTCATGAACGAAGATTGTAATCCAATTTGGGTGTGCCGGTTTATTTTTCAATTTTTCCAAATACCTCCCTCCAACAAAGTGGGAGAAGTCACAAAGAAAAATCGGAGATAACCTTATCTAATTCACCAAGTCACGAGACGATTTTCCAGTTTTGTTATGCTCTGGTCAGTGGAACGAGACCACAATCTCCTCAGACAGTGTATGACAAAACTTTAAGAAAACTACGCTATGACCCCCAACTTCCACGAATGTTTATTACACAGGTGCGAACCAGAGAATATCTATAATGTCCGAACGGAGAATATGCATAGTGTCTAAAAGAGGGGCGAACCGGGGTAATCGTCCGTAATTTTCTTTAGCATTGTGTTCAAACCCTTACTATCAACGTTATGAGAATCAAATGAAACTTCATTTGACATGTTCTTCATGAAACAAAAACATAATGACATTCTGTCCATATTTTCTAAGAAAGTGCTAGTTCATGATTTACAATATGTACATAGATGATTACACATAAGTATATATACTAACATCAATTGGAAAGATCTACTCGAAGGCTATCTAGGGATCATAAGACCAGTGTCTCTAATACCAATATCGTGTATAACCTGTGGGGGACCATGGTTATTTTTGGTAATATCGTAATTGAGTTTGGGATTGCATGTCATATTTTTCATTTTCACTCAAGTCCTTACAATGAATCGGGAGAAGTCTAAATCTGAAGTTGGAGATAACAATATGTTATTCGCCCGTACAGGAGTATTTTGGTCCTCTTTAGCATGAACATGTCATCGGAAGGGCCCCCAATCCTAATGGCGAGTTTTGTACAACAATTTTCAAAAATTACACTTTGGCTCATATAAAGACGTCACATAAGGTTCTCTTTCACCATTGACCGGAACTAAATCGACGTTGATTGAAATGAAATTTCCAGCTGGAAATAAAAAATTTCAGCCAAAATTTTGAAAAACTTTTGCCCCCAAACCCATCTATTTTATATCATATTCAGCAACAAGAACCATTAATTTCTCATATCCAACACAAAACTTTCTTCTACCCCAACTCCACACCTTCCCCTCGATTCACAATATTTCAACTGCTCAAGATTCCAATATACCCTCTTCTCCCAAACATCAACAATTAACCTAGTAATTTTATTTGAGGTAGGCTTCCCTCCATTCCATGTTCAATTTGAACTTTTATGAACATACCTTATGCATGTTTTTTCCCAATTCAACAATGATTAAGAATTTTTACATTAAATATGTTGACTAGGTTACATGCTATATAGTGTAGATTGATTGTGTTCCAAATATCATGCCATGTTTTTAAGAAGTGAGAAAAAAGGCTGATATTAGAGATGATTGTGGAAAATATTCAAATTTTAGTACGAACACAGGTTGAATGTGCCAAATCGGTCAGTGCATAGTCAATTACGAAATATGACCGAACGGTTACCGAAGTCACATTTTGCAGGAACTGACTGGTACACATATGAATATACGATATTGCTTGTTATTCGGACATTTCAACTTCGATTATTTCACCTTACGACGTCTCTTTTATGCATTCCATGTTAAGATTTATTTCATTTGCTCTCGGCTTTATTATTTGTACATCTATTGTAAAATGTGTATTTGTTGTAATAGGATAATGAGAGTTATTCACATCAATCTTTTGTATTCTAATATATTGGTAATGTTTGGTTTTGTAAATAAAATGTGATTTCTATCGATCAAGGATTTGTTGTGTCATCAAATATTAAATAGTGTAAAACTGTATGTGAAACAATGCCTAACAAATTCATCAGTGACGTCACACAATATCACAGCTAAAACGACACTAAACCAACATTGCATGAACCAGGATTTTTTTCTTCGACGTCAGCCTTAGAAAATGATGTCGTATTACTCACCGTTCTATGTTAGCGGGCGATGTCATTGTTCATGATCTGTGATGTTGCTTTGAATTAGAATGACGTCAGCTAAGACAACATTACAACTTTTCCTAATCCATCAAATTCCTGCATGCTATAGCCGATGTCGCTTTCATGTATATGCCGACGTCAATTTTCATGATGTTGCAGGTGTGATCTACCATTGTCTGCCAATTTTCATTAACTTACTTCGGTCATAAAACCTACAGACGTCTGTAGGAAACTGAGTTATAAAATACACTTATTACTTTAGCTACATTTACCTCGGTTCTTTCATGGCTGAAAACCGAGGTAAGAACCCTAGTAGAACTGAGGTAATATTTGTGTTCTCTTGTAGTTTTTAGTCCTCTACCATGCTAGTGAATGACCTTCAAATATCTTCTCCCACCCTTGCGGATGGCTTTCTACAAGATAATGTCGAAGTTCTCACGAACAACCTACTAGAAAGCCAACAAAATAAGATCTAGGTGTGCGCTGGTGAGGACAAAGTGTCTATTAAATCCAATTAAGTCTAGAAAACCCGGGAATTAGATAAGAAAACAAACAATGGTCATCTAAATCCTTTGTAATATAAACCTCACTAAAACTAGAAATCAACCAAACAAAACTTGATAAAAAATGTGTCAAATGCATTGATTAATGCATGCAATAAGGTGCACATCAAGTGATTTGATGGAAAGGGTAATTAAACTAGAAGCCAAATCAATAAAACCTGGACCTTTTACCTCGGTTCTATAGGAATTTGGACCTCGGTTCTGTAGAACTTTTTACCTCAATTTTTAGTCCAAAAAAACCCAAAATAAAAATTGGAGAAGTGAAAAGTACATTTTCTTACCAATGTCGCCAGGTTTTGTGACTGATATCAGTCAAAGCAAGAAAGCCGATTACATGAGACCATAGTTGTGACTTCGTTCCAGTCAACATTGGTACATCTGTCAGAGCAAGAAGGAAAACAATGAGAGAGGAAATGATGCAACTTTGGCAAGCCGACGTTAATCTTAATAATAGCGGCATCGCTCGTTATGGAGTACCTATGTCATTTTGATTGGCCAATGTTGCAATAAAAATTTACGCCAGTTTATGGAACGTCGGTAAGGTGTCGTGGGTGTACCCGTTTTTGCAACATTGTGGACTAATAATAGAGATGTCGATTCTAGTAAAATTAGCTACTAGAATCCATAAGACTAATATTAGCTACTAGAGTTCATTGATGAGACGTCAAATGCATGTGTTTTTCGAAGCATTTAACATCTCTTTTGTTATCTTTTTGTTGGAAGATTTCTAGATTTAGGTAGGTTTACATCATAAGGGGT
>JAULKM010142087.1:0-18180 GCA_032355605.1 Rubia tinctorum | reverse complement strand
ATCATTCCACTCATTCTCAACAAAATACCACACATGTTCATACAGAGAATTGATAAACACCCTCATGCGAGCTTTCCAATAGTTGTAGTTTGATCCTTCAAGTAGAGGTGACCGAGACACAGAAGCTCCTTCTTTTGTCGCCATGGTAAAACCAGATCACACTTTCCTTCACACAACCAAGGTAAAAACGTAAGTGACCAATCTCTGATACGAATTGAAAAACGGGTTTTACCGTTTTGGCTTTAACTAACAAACCTATGTTCCAACATAGTCTAACTTAATCAAGTATGTAAAGTAAATAATGCACGAGACACACAACTTGGTTAAGCAGTTCGGTGAAATCCACCTACATTTGCGGGGCCTAACCCAGTTCAAAATAAATCCACTAATCAGAGATATAGTACAAAGTACACCATACAACTATACTTATCTTCTAATTTCAACGTGTGGATTTGCAAGCTCCCCTTGCTACCGATCCGCCTTGATCAGATTCCCTCTGACCTCAAACCTCGTCTCCTCCCGAGGAATTAAGGTATAAGTTCTGAACTTTGAACAACATGTCACGTATGCTGGAACATATAAACTTCTGGCTCTTGCAAAGCTTCTCGGACGATAGAAATCCGATGTGCATATTTTCTCAATTAATTTGTGTTATTTGCAGCCGTATAATGTCCTATATTTATAGTCCATTGGCAGATCGGAATCGCTCCATAATTATCTCCATAATATTCCTATTCCTTATATGCTTTTGAAGCATATCAAAATCTCATAAATAAAGAGATTTTCCTTGTCTCAACTATCCCATAATATTTCATAAATCAAATTCCTTAAATATAGGAATTTTCCATAATTTCATTATACTTCTACACGGCTGTATTAAATATTGCGTAATTTACAAGTTTCCATAAATCAAATCCAACGCAATATTCTAATCGCAAATATGATCTTGCACGGTATGTTCCAACATGGAATGTTTTTCTTCTTTGACACTAGTTCACAAATGCCGACACATTAATTCATGAGATGCATATGACTTTACACAAATCATGTCATTCTCAACTTGTGTTGTATACTAGTACACTTTCCATTTTACTAGTTTTTCATTTTAACTTTTCTCACTGTCTGTAATTTTTGTGAGATCAACCCATAATAAGAAAAAGCTATATTTATTGTCATTGTTTCATGAAACACGCCAGCAGAAACTAATTAGGAAATAAAATTTAGGTAGTACTGCATCCCCTAAACCAATTCATCTTGTTTCCGATAATTACACTACAATAGGTCGCTAAGGCGAGCAGCTAGGTGGTGGTGGGAATATGGTCTCTCTCTCTCTGTGGATAAACCTATCCTGAACCATCCCAAAAATATGGTACGGAAGTGTAAATCATACTGGCAGTCTTCCCATAAAATTAACAGTAACTCAATCCTCACCGTTTATGTTAAGAATACGAATCTCACCAAGTATCTATTAGTCCAAAAAACATGGATAATAAAGACAACATATAAAAAATAAAGAAAATAATGAGCACAAGAATTTATGAGGTTTTTAAGTCAAATTGACCTACATCCATGGTCGGAGGAGACCAGAAGGTTCACTATATGTGGAGAAAGTATTACAAGGTTTTACCTACTACCTATGAAGAAATTATGTGACAAAATATAAAGAAGAGGGTTTTGGCTTCTACAACTACAGAGGAGAGGTAAAGGGAGAAGAAAGCGAATACCAAACGAATGCTATACTTGAGGTGTGTTTGAACTACTAAGTTCATCCCCTATTTATGCTACTCCAATTTCACCAATGGTCAAGAACTCTCAAATAAAAACTATCCCAAAGTAATCCTCTTCTTGCTTCAAGCATGAATTGTGAACATTGAATCCAAATATTTCTTGCCAAAAGACCATGATGGTTAAACCTCAATAGTCAAAGAAATAATGTTTCAACTTGCTAAGCATTGGATTTGAATAGTGTTGCAATTTAATGATTTGCATGCTTATCTTTGCTATCCTCAAAAGAAGTGAATGTTCATAGACAACTGGGTGAAACCCATTAATTCTTCACAAATCTCCACCTTGGTCTAATCCTTAAAAGTAATAGCTTATTTAACCACCTCCAGCATCACTAACAATGAATACCAATCAAGTCCAAACATTGCTTGAACTTGAAAGAGAGAAGAGCCTTCGTGAATATATCAGCAGGATTATCCTTTGTATTGATTTTCTAAACAGGGACCTTCTTCTATGCAATGGTATTACGAATGAAGTGATACTTAATATCAATATGCTTCGTCCGCTCATGATACATATGATCTTTAGTCAAGTAAATTTCACTTTGACTATCACAGTGGATGGTAGTAACCCTTTGTTGTAGAGTTAATTCACCGAAGAGACCTCTCAACCACAAAGCTTCTTTTATGGCCTCTGTGACTGCCATATATTCTGCCTTAGTAGTAGATAAAGCAACTACATATTGTAGAGTATCTATCCCGCTAATTGCACAACCTCCAATGCAAAATATATAACCTGTAAGAGACCTGCGCTTACCAAGATCACCGAAAAAATCCGAATCTAAAAAACCAACCAGAGTGTTGTTGGTTTTACCAAACTCTAAACACATGTTTGAAGTATCATTTAATTATTTGAGAATCCACTTCACTGCCTGCCAATGAGATTTGCTCGGATTGGCCATATACCTGCTAACAACACTAACAACTTGTGAGATATCAGGACGAGTACAAACCATTGCATATATAATACCCCCAACTGCATTTGAATAAGGAACTTTAGCCATATAATAATTTTCATCCTCTGATTTGGTGATTGGGTAGCAGATAACCTGAAATGGCCTCCGACAGGAGTGCTAATTGGGTTGGCATCATGCATGCCAAATCGCTCCAAAACTTTCTTAAGGTAACTCTCCTGGGTCAGGTACAACTTTCCAACTCCTCGATCTCTTCTTATCTCCATACCGAGAATCTTCTTAGATGCATCCAAATCTTTCATCTCAAATTCACTATTCAACAAGGCCTTTAACTTATTAATTTCTGCAAGATTGTTAGCCACAATGAGCATGTCATTAACCTATAATAGAAAATAAATGAATGAGTTATCTTGTAACTTCTAGAAGTAAAACTATCATACACGGTCCTGGAGAAACCATGACCTTACATAAATGAATCAAACCTATTATACCATTGTCTTGGAGACTTCTTTAATCCATACAAGGATTTGTTCAACAAGCAAACCCGGTCTTCCTTACCTTGAAATTCAAAAACTTCAGGTTAACTCATATAGATATGCTCATATAATTTTCCATGCATGAAAGTTGTCTTGACATCCATCGTTTCTAACTCCAAATCAAACATGGCAACCAAAGCAAGTAATACACGAATAGAGCTATGTTTCACAACAGGTGAGAAAACATCATTGAAATCAACACCTTATACCTTACTATAGCCCTTTGCAACCAATCGTGCTTTGTACCTTGCATCAACACCCGAATTATATTCCTTTCTTTTGAAAACCCATTTGCAACCAACGACTTTCTTTCATTTTGGTGGCATCACAAGATCCCATGTTCCATTCTTGTGTAGAGATTCCATTTCTTCATTCATAGCCACTTACCATTTGTCTGAATTAGCACCAGAAACTGCATCTGAATATGTGGAGGGTTTCTCATCTCCACCTGTTTCTTGTGCCACTGATAAAGCATATGCAACCAAATTTTCATACCTCAATGGTGGTCGAATGTCTCGTCTCGGTCTATCTCTGGAAATTGAATAATCCTCATCTCCTAATTCATCTTCAACAAGTTCATGATCAGGTTCTTCAACCTCATCTTGGGTTGGGTTTCTCTCGGAGGAACCACCGATCTCTAACTCCACATGTTTTTGTGCAATATCCTCCTTTTCTGAATCACAAGGATTACAAGACTCTGTTCCAGAATGTAACATATAAGATTCATCGAATGTAACATCTCTACTAATTACAAATTGGGTGACTTGGGATCAGGATACCACAATCTATATCATTTCGCCCCTAAAGCATAACCGAGGAAAATACATTTCTTAGCCCCAGGCTCTAGCTTTCCCTCATTAACATGCATATACGCTGGACACCCAAATATTCATAAATAAGAGTAATCAGTAGGAGTACTTGACCAAACTTCCTCCGGAGTCTTGAAAACAAGAGGTGCACATAGAGAGCGGTTGACAATGTAACAAGCCGAGAGATGGCTTCTTCCCAAAAGTCTAATGTCAACTTGGCATTTGAAATCATGCACTGAGCTCTTTCCAAAAGAGTACAATTCATCTGCTCTGCCACACCATTTTTTGAGGCGTCATTCTAATAGTATGATGTCGAGCTATTCCTTCATTCTTGCAGAACTCATTAAATTCATGTACACAAAATTCCAACCCATTATCTGTCCTGGGGCACTTAATTCATTATCCTGTTTGTTTTTCAATCAAGGTATTCCATTGTTTAAATGTTAGGAATATATCACTTTTAAACTTCAAAAAATATACCCAAACTTTTCTTGAATAATCATCAATAAAAGTAAGCATATATCATGCACCACTCTTAGAAGGAAAACGAGAGGGCCTCCAAAGATCATAATGAATGTAATCTAAAGTACCTTTTGTTTTATGAATTGCAGGTGAATGGAAGCTAACTCTCTTTTGCTTTCCAAAAATACAGTGTTAACAAAAGTCTAACTTACTAGTACTTTGACAATAAAGTAGACCTCTCGTGCTTAACATCGTTAAGCCTTTCTCGCCCATATGTTCCAACCGCATATGCCACAATTTGGTGATTTCTTCATATGAGGAAGTTGAGACGACCACTACCCCAGTAATTGTAGATCCCTAATAAATATACAAAGTGCCAACTCTGCAAGCCTTCATTAGCACAAGAGCACCATTACAGATTTTCAGAATTCCACCATCACCTGAATATCTGTACCCGAGAGCATCAAGAGTGCCAAGAGAGATGCGATTTTTCTTTAAAGTCAGGGACATGCCTAACATTAGTGACCATCCTAACAATGCCATTGTACATTTTGATTTGAATTGTTTCTCTACCAACAACCTTACAAGGAGCATTATTACCCATCAAAACAATTCCACCATCATGTGGTAAGAACAACCTGAATCTAAGAGTCACTCACTAGAAGACCTTGATTTATTATCCATGACCACAAATATGATTCCATCACTCTCATCTTCTACTACACTAACTTCAGCATCATTGCTGTTATTCTGCTCATGTTTATATTTTTCTTTATTTTTCAATTTAAAATAGTTAGCCTTAATGTGCCCCTTTTTCTTGCAATAGTTGCAAATTTTATTTCTGTATCTAGAATTCGACCTCCCTTTAGATCTACCACCTTTAGAAGATCTATTTTCACCTCTACCCCTAACAAACAAACCCTCATCATGAGTTCCACTCGATTCCTCCGTAATGTCCCTATCAATCCGCTCTTTAAATTTTAATGTAGATTTTATAGTATTGTATGAGACCGACTCCTTCCCATAAATCATAGTGTCTCGAAAATACTTAAAGGACTGGGGAAGGTAACATAGCAATAAAATGACTTGATCTTCTTCATCAACTTTAGCATCTACATTCTCAAATCCAAAATGATGGAATCAAATTTATCAAGATGTGAGAATATAGATGTACCTTCCGCCATTTTCAACGTGTACAACTTTTGTTTCAAATAGAGGTGATTCTTCTTCATATATGTATATTTGAACTGATCTCACATACCATTGGCAGTTCTCTCACTAGCAACTTCCTGCAAAACCTCATTTGAGAGATTTAAAATAATGGCAGATCTAGCCTTCTTGTTAAGATCACCAAAATCATCCGGCGACATGTTCGCTGGCCTTTCCTCCACTCCTTCAAGAGGTAGCTCACTTCATCCTGGATTAAGATGGCTTCCATCAAGAGTTGCCACATACCGAAGTTTACACTCTGGTCAAACTTTTCAATAGAAGTTCTTGTTACCGTCATGGTGGCTAATAGATAAAAAATGAGTTATGGCTCTGATACCAATTTGTTAATAATACGAATCCCACAAGGTATCTATTAGCTCTAAAAGATGGATAACAAAGGTAACATAAAGAAAATAAAGGCAATAATGAACACAATGATTTATATGGTTTGGTCAAATTAACCTACATCCACGGCCATAGGAGACCTGAAGCTTCACTATATGTGGAGAAAGAATTACAAGGTTTTGCCCACCACCTATGAAAGAATTATGTGGCAAAATATAAAGAAGAGGACTTTGACTTCTACAACTACAAATGAGAGCTAAAGTGATGTGTGTTCTATTGTGTTCATATTTTGTGGGATTTTATTGAGATATAATTGCACTCTAGGTGTTTTTGATGCAGAAATTCATGGATTGTGAAAAATTGAGCGGGGGCTATACATTGTACTCTTTTTCCCAAAGCCAACAGTTTTTCCCACTGGGTTTTCTAAGTCAAGGTTTTTAATGAGGCGATGTGCTCCAATGTAAAATATTCTTATTTTATAAGACATTATTCTAGGGATGAAAAAAGGAAGGCAAAAGTAGAATTGTTGACGTTATGGGGTGGAAAGTGAAATATTGAAGAGATTTGAATTTGAAGAATTAAAAATATTCCCTTCCCATATTGATAAGGATTATATTATTTCTTTCCAATTGAAATTACTTAATTTTAGGAATTAGTTATTTAGAGTTAGAATCCTATGAGGTAGACTAAACTTTAGGCAGGGGCGTTTATGCAGTTCTAGTTATATTCTAGCTCCAGAGACCTATCTCTAACAATTTTACAGGGACCTATTTCTAATAACTTTACAGGGACCTATCACAAATAAATTTTTAGGGATTTTTGTCTAATTTTTTCCCATCATTTTCCCGCCATCTACAATCTAAAAAAAATCAAAAAAATATTAAAAAATAGTTTTAAAATGCAAAAAGTTAATATAATCATCGAATTAAAAATTATAAGCATCAACAAAAAATAGCAGAACATCAATGAAAAATAAAAAAACATCAACAAAAAAATTGGAGCAATTTTTTTTAAAAAACAAATAAAACAGCAAAAAATATTTAAAATCAAATAAAAATCGACAAAAAATTGATAAAACGTAGACTACAACTAACAAAACATCAACTTAAAATCATAAAAACATCAACAAAGTTTCAATTATCAATATTTTTAAAAAAAATTACAAAAACAACTAATATAAACCAAAAGCTAAAAATATCAATTTCTATCACCTAAACTTCACCCTGAAAATGATAAATGTCAACTTAAGAAAAAAACACTACAAACAATAACCTATATCACCCAACACTACAAAAAATCAACTTGTATCACCTAAAACTCACCGAGAAAATGAAGAACATCAAGACGAGAGGAAAAAACCCAAACATACCAACCCATATAACTAAAAAAACTGCAAAATCTCGACTCATATCAACTAAAACTCACTTGGAAAATGAAAAACGTCAACATGAGGAAAAAACAAAAACATCAACAAAAAAACTACATTACCGCAAAAGTATATATTATTCACTCAAAAAATCATAAAACATCAACAATTTGTTATTTTATATTCAAATATCAACCTATATCACCAAAAGCTACAATCATCAACTCTTAACACCTGAACCTCATCCGAAAAATGAAAAATATGAGTATTAGAAAAATACTAGAAAATCATAAATCAACAAAATTTCAATTATATTTTTTTAAAAATTACAAACATCATCCAATATCAGCCAGGAGCTAAAAACATAAATTCCTATCACCTAAACTTCACCCGTAAAAAGGAAAAACGTCGGCATGAGAAAATAAAAACACTACAAAAAATCAGCCTATATCACTCAAAAACTACAAACATCAACTCCTATCACCTGAAACTCACCTAGAAAATGAAAAACATGAACATGAGAGAGAAAAAACTAAAAATGTCAACCCATATAACCCCAAAAAACTTCAAAACATCGACTCATATCAACTAAAACTCACACTTAAAATGAAAAACATCAACATGTATAAAAAAATAAAAACATCAACAAAAAAGCTACAGTACCTCAAAAGTATAAATTATTCACTATAAAATCATAAAACATCAACAAATCTTCTTTTTTTAAAACTACAAATGTCAACGATATCACCCAAAAGTTACAAACATCAAGTCCTTACACCTGAACCTCATAAGGAAAATGAAAATATCAATATAAGAAAAAAGACACTATAAACATTAAATCCTATTACTAAAACCTCAGTCAAAAAATAAAAAGCATCAACATGTGAAAAGGACACTACAACCATCAACTCCAATCACCCTAACATCAGCCGAAAAATGAAAAACATCAACTTCAACAAAGCATAAATTGTCAAATTGAAACATCAACTAAAACTAACAAAACATCAATTGAAAATTATAAAATATCAACAAAAATTAAATTGTCAAAATAACTATCAATTTCTAAACGTCAGGCTGAGTATTATAAATATTAAATACAATTAACAAAACATCTGTTTAAAATAAAAAATATCATAAATCAAACCATATGACTTGGCCACACTAAAACACTTCAATATCATAATTAACGAGAAGCACATCATTTGATTAAAAATGAAATATCATCACCATTAACCTTAACATGAAATGAGAAGCATAGTTTGATAGTATATTACTAGATAATAATGACAAGAAACACAAACCTAGGCATTGATGATTCCGAGAAGCAACAACAATTTCAAATAATCACACGAAAGCAATGACAAAGGCAAAGTGTCACGTCGTGCTTAGAGTTCACTCGCGTAGAGTTATCTTCTCCAAATAGAGCGAGTGAATCTCATGCGCTCTTCATCCAAAATTTGCCACCGACAAAAATGTCTTCAGTGTCACCGCCGCGCTGTTCTTCCAGCTCAACCACTTCGTCTCTCTCTTTTTCTCCCTACGCCGCACTTCGGTCTCATAGAAGCGGTGCTCGGCAGCGGCGACATCGTCTGAAGTGTCGGATCCAGCAGCGGAGGCCTCTGAGTTATTGAAAGTTCCTTCGAATCACAAATCAGAGAAGTTTTGTCAAATCGAAGAAGCTCATCGTGAATCTCAAACAACAGCAAATCAGAGATCGTCTTCAACAGAGGTCGCAAATTGGAGATCGTCATCCGCCATGCCGTCGGTGTGTTCCGCGAGTAACCATCGTTGTGAACCAGAAGAGGAAGAAATGCAGCAGCGGCGTTAAATTGCAAAGCCTAGGGTTTTGCAGCGTCGAATTGCAGAGAAGACCGACGGATATTAGTGAATTTACGGTGTAAATCCGGCAGAAAATAGGCGAAAAGTGTCGTCTGGTGGCAATTTCCGATCTGAAAGAAAAAAAAATGAAAAATATGATTTTTCGTATATTTTTGAAAAAAACCCATCCCAAATGAAACTTTTTATAATTATATAATAATTCCTGGCCTAAAGTTTAGACTGCCTAAAATGAGACTTTGTGTAATTATTATGAGTAGCTAATTTATATATTGGCATGGAATAATAAGCATTAGTTTATGAATTGTGAGGCCTAATTTTTTTATAATTTATTCTTATGTGTTCTTGATTGTTCTTGATTTAATTTTATTCTTGATATGTTTAAGATTGATCAACATGAATATTATTGGGATAATGGTATCTAATTCCACCAATACATTGGCAAGGGTTAGTAAGTAGCAAGTTCTTGTGAAAAATAGCTAACTAGCTAACACTGTAATAGTAGGACGGATTTGCTTTAGGCGACAAATCTGCGGCGTCGTACACGAGGGCCAAAGGGTAATTTTTGAAATGTGTCGTAAAATACTCCATGTCAAGATTGGGGCCCCATCCATCAACCCTTTTAATCTAACATCAGAATGTCATTGTCAAGAAAATAAGAATAAAAAAATGTTATCTACAAATTTGCATTTAGACTTCTACCACTTTCTTATTGGAACTTAAGTGTAAATATTAAAAAGTTCATCGGTGGTCCCAAACACGATACCAATCGCCCGGAAAATAAATGTTATCCTCTGTAGTCGAACTTATAATAAGCGAGAGTAATAAACAGACTCCTCTAATTCCACATAGATAGTCATCCATACAAGTTCTTCCAACTAACCCTTTGTATACTTATAAGTGATCATCTATAATTTACTCTAGACCATGTACTAGCGCTTTCTAAAATATGATGGAAGGAATTTTATTATATATATTTTCATAAAAAACCAAGAATTAGAAATTTCATGTGATTCTATGTTGTGGAAATTATCATTCCCATAACGCTTACCTAGGTATTAATGGAAATACTAATACAAATAATGAACAATTACCCGGGCTTGCCTCCCTTTAAGAAGTATGCATAATCTCCATAACAAACATTTGACCTTATAGTCCGTAGTAGAGTTATGACGCATTGAACATGCAAGAAATTTCGGGGCATAGTGTAATTTTCACAAAGTTTCTTCATATACTGCATGTGAATAATTTTGGCCCGTTCCATTGACCCGTTCGTTCCTTTATTGAAACACCTTAGACCTGACAATGTGAATTAGATTAGGGTATCTCCAAATTTGCATTTCCACTACTCCCTCATTCGTGGGGGGATCCAAGTGCAAAAATTTAAAAATTCACCCCGTAGTCCAAACAGAGATTCTAAACTTTTGCCATACTCACTCAAACATATAATCCCCAAAAATGATAAATAAACGAGCATGATCTCATGGAGACACCCTACCTAGGATCTAATCATAATATAAATAAGGGACGAATACCCCGGTTCGTTGATGCCTCAAACGGAACTACATGATTTTGAAAATTATGGATGAATACTATGGTTCGTTGATGCCCTGCATTTCAAAATTAGAATCTACAATTTGCATGTTGCCCTGTCCCACCCTTTTCGAGGGACCAATAAGTAAAAACCAAAAAGTTCACCAGTTGTGGTGAAATCGATTACCATCGAACCAGACATTAATAAAGTTCATGGACAATTTAAAAATATAATAAGTATATGTAATATATTATAAAGCGTTATTAAGGCCATTATCTTTATTTTGTTAAAAAAGTGGCCCATTTACCACACTAGTAGACTGAAATGGTAAGGTCTAAAATCACACATACCAACGTCGGTCATATGTCGGTGCTTATGTTATTCGCATGGATTAAGATACGACATCTTACTAGCCATGATATGAATCTCCTGCAATGACTATGGATTGTGGAATTATAGATCTTTGACAGCACAGGGTATCTCGCAAAACCCCAGGGTGCTTCACGAAATTCATGAATCTAGCCCTCGGGGTATTCTTAAATTCAAGAACCGTTCGCGCCAACAACCGGGCATACCTGTCCCTTTTATCTCCGAAGTCCGTCTGCAATCCTAGTTCAGCGCAGAAGGAAACTCCAGTGAAGAGACAGTTTGGCAAGAAGTTCAGCACAAGGAAGAATATCGGCGCGTGTCAATCACGCCTGAGCTCACAACCTAAGCGCGTGGGGGTCACTCACGCATCACATTTGCTGCTTCTGTTACACACGCGACTCAAAAATCCATCATCATATCGCGATATTTTCAACTTCTCATGATCGACCTATCTTATTGTGAGTTATACCAGTTTATCGCCAGTTTCTCACGAGTCAGGGAGCTTGCTTAGTTTTTCTTTGTCACTGCTTAGTCAGCGTTCAGTCACTGTTTCTTAGAAAAAGTTTGCAGGGACAGCGTGGGACGTTTATCTCCATTTATTTTTGAAGATCGTTCACTATTCGAGGACGAAACTTTTCGACCACGGAGGGAATGATACAATGTCAAAAATATCATTTATTATTGTTTTCATAGTTTAATATTTTTAGGAGGTCAACACTATACTCTTTCCATTGGGTTTTTTAATGACGTAGTGTGCTCATATTTAGAATTAATTTAGAAATATTTTAATTTAGGAGTTTTGATTTGATTAGAATTAGATTCGGTAAGTTTAGATAAGGTAGATTCATTAAAGAATTCATCCAATATTTAGATTGATTTACTTGGTTGAATATGATCATCATTTATATTTAAATTAGGTAGTTTAGTTAGATATGGTATTAGCTTCTTAAAGCCGCCATAAGTCATTCCAGTTTCTATTTGTACGGGCCGAATTATACCCTATAAATAGAGGAGGCCATCCATGAAATTTAACAACATTATTATCAATAAAAAATTCAGATTTTCAAGTTTATTGCTTGTGAGCATTAATTTTCATTGTTGCTTAATCCTGCGGGTTATTTAAGTATCAATATCCTTTGTGAACTAATCATGCGAGCTCGTTAGTGAACAAAGAACCCTTTATTTGTGAGGTAATCCTCCGGGCTAGTTAACGAGCAAAATTTTGAATCGTGAACCAATCCTATGGGCTAGTTGGCTTTACAATTCTCGAGCTGTTCAGGATCCCGAGGGCTAGTTTTGATCAGTTTGTACTGCTATACTAGGGTTAGCAAAATTCCTCGTTTAATCAAAGATCTAAAATTCCGCAATCCAGAGTTTTCGTAAGGAGATTCATATCACTCGTAGTCATTATTAGTAGATATATTTTTGCTATCCCGATATTTCTCTCTTGTAGGATATTGTGTTAATTTTATTAGTTCTCCATGTGTATTTCTATTCTCGGGGAAGTCTATGACGCCGATCATCTAGGGTGACTTGAGGGTAAGGGTTATTGTGTGGCACCGATCGCCCACTCTAACTATAACCGAGGAGAGGCGAGAAATATCTACACCCAAAAGGTATTGATAAGTTCTCCACAATATGTGATTAATGCATAAAAATATGTTAATTAATCAATGATCAAAGGATGACTAGAAATGTAAACCAATTGCGCCCAAGACTCGTTATCAACTTTATTTCATCTTTTTTGCTAGTGTGATCGTATTTTAACTGTCCTCTATAATTGTTTGTTAATTTAGTAGTTTAAATTAAGCGCAGTATTTTCCAAAACCAAAACCCCCCACTTTGTTACTACACACGTTGAGTGACTTCTTCGTGTGTTTTTTAAACTACGTTTAACACTCGATAAAAACCTTTTTTCGCGTGGACGACCCCGAGTTGCTACTATCTACTTTATAGTAGTTAGCCACAATTAGAGCCTATAAATACTATCTTTGAGAGGCACGAAGATGGCCTCCCAAATTTTGGCGCCGTTGCCGTCTTCATTTTTGCATTTTACTTGTTTGTTGTTGACATTTTCTTGCTTTTTTTATTGTTGCTTAGGACAAGGTTGTATTGTTGTAGTTCTTGGTTTATGGTCGAGACTCGTACCAATAGATAAGAACTCTTGCACTACAATCCCGATGGAACACTCTGGAGAGCAAGGAGGCTAGCACGTTTAGCTAGCCAAAGTACTCAACCATCGCCCAAAATAGTTACACCAACTATGACAGGTGATAATAGAACCTTGAGGGAACTCATGGCTCCTAACCTAGTGAGTCAACTGTTTTGCATCACTTTCCCCCCTTTTCCTGAAAATGTCACTTGTGAGCTCAAGTCCGGGATGATCCATTGCCTACCATCTTTTCACGGAATGAGTGGGGAGGATGCGAACAAGAAATTGTCCGAGTTCCACCTTGTGAGCATGAATATGAAGCCAACATGAGTTTTGGAGGATAATTTCAATCTAAGGGAATTCCCTTTATCTTTGAAGGATCCGGAAAAAGATTGGTTATACTACCTCCCATGGGAAGTATAAAATCATAGATGGACATGAAGTGGAAGTTCTTGGAGAAATTCTTTCCAGCATCCAAGTCGGCGGGTTTGAAGAAGGAGCTAAGAAACATCTCCCAATTTTTGAGTGAATATTTATATGAATACTGGGAGAGGTTCAAGAGGTTTCTAGCTAGTTGCTCCTACCACCCTTACAAAGAAGGAGATCTTGTGTACTATTTCTTCGATGGTTTGTCCATTGAAAATATGAGGATGGTTAATGCCTCTTGTAATGGGTCGATTGACAACAAGAGCTCAAAAGATGTCATGGCATTGTTTGAAGAAATGCCTACTGGGACTAGACAATTGGGTGTTAGAGAAAAGGAAAAGGTGCAAGAGTCTCCAAATTCGGAAACCCCAAAACTTGAGAAGCAAGTTCAAGCTTTAGCCTCCATGATGAAGGAGCTGCTGAAGGGGAGGGTTCATCAACTCAAAGCTTGTGGAGTGTGTTCATTGGAACATCCCACTAAGACATGCCCTCAAATCCAAGATGAAGAGTTTGAGGAGGCTAAAGCCATAGGTTATCAAGGAGGACAAGGCAAAGGGTTCCAAGGGAATAGAGGCTACCAAGGTGGTCAAGGTTTTCAAAGGGGACAAGGCAAAGAGAGGAGGTATAATCTATACTCTAAGACCTACAATCCTAGGTAGAGAAACCATCCAAACTTTAGGTGGAGAGATGATAAAGACGGACAATTAAATCCTCAAGGCGGCCAAGGTGTGTATCAACCAAATCGTCAAGGAGGGAAACCCTAATACCAAGGCAATCAAGGGCATAATCGGGCACCACAACAACCCTACCCAATGGATGAAGGGTCTTCTAACTCCCGAGAAAGAAGACCAAGGACGGAACATGAGGAGCTCATGCATGCTATAACAAATATGGTCACTAACTCGGAAGACTGAACCACATCTCGATTCACAAACATTGAGAACCGCTCTTCCGAGAGGTTCAAAAGTTTGGAAATCCAAGTTAGTCAAATAACATCCTCTATGGCTCGATTGGAAGCTAGGAATTCTGGGAAACTTCCATCACAACCAGAGTTAACTTCCATCACAACTTCAATGCGATTCAATACTCCATATATGAATCCCTAGATGTTGGAAAATTGCATGAAATAGGGGTAGTGATCCAATTAGCAGACTGTTCCAATTCTTACCCTAGGGGAATTGTGGAAGATGTTTTGGTTAAGGTTGATACATTGATTTTCTCGGCCGATTTCTATGTTCTAGATATGGAGAATGACAAATGTGCCACCCCTATCTTGTTAGGGAGGCCATTTTTGAAAACATCTAGAGCTAAAATCAATGTACATAGTGGATGTTTAACTATGGAGTAATTGGGAAATTGTGACGTTTAACATCTATGATGCCATGAAATTCCTGAGTGAGGGTCATTCTTGCCAAGCTATTGATATTGTTGATATTGTTTATGACTATGTGCAAGATATGTTTGTGGTTGATGACATTGATTGTTTGAAGGTCACTTTAGAAAATAGTTTGATGTAAATGAATTGCATGATTATTCTTTGAGGATAAATTTGCTTGAGACTATTGAAAGGCTTAATTTTTTTGATAAGCTACATATCGACCCCCTTAGTGAAGTTCTCTATGCTCCTCGAGATGTGGGAATTCCCAAGTCTCTTGAGAAAGCACCGGTAATGGAATTCAAGCCACTACCTAAGAATTTGAAATATGTGTTCCTTGGTGAGGGAGAAACTTTAGCCGTGATATTGTTGAGTAAAATCACCAAGGAACAAGAGGGGAGGTTTATGGAGGTTCTTAGATGATGGGGCTAAACCGGTGGAGCAACCCCAACATCGGCTTAATCCACTAATGATGGAGGTAGTAAAGAGTGAGATCCTTAAATTGCTCCAAGTCGGAATGATTTACCCCATCTTCGATAGCAAGTGGGTAAGCCCCACCTAAGTTATGCCAAAGAAAAGTGGTTTGACCGTGATAGAGAACCAAGAGGGTGAATTGGTTCCCACTCGTGTGCAAAATGGGTGGAGAGTGTGTGTATTGATTACCGTAGGTTGAATGCGGTATCTAGGAAAGCCCATTTTACTCTACCATTTATGGATCAAATGCTTGAGAGGCTCGCCGAGCGAGATTTTTATTGTTTCCTAGATGGGTATTTCAGGTATTTCCAAATTTCCATAGCCCCGGAAGATCAAGAGTAGACCACTTTCACATGTCCTTTTGGCACTTTTGGCTACATGCGTATGCCTTTTGGTCTATGCAATGCCCCCGGGACATTCCAAAGGTGCATGGTTAGTATATTTTTGGAGTTTGTTGAGCACTTTGTAGAGGTCTTTATTGACAATTTCACTGTTCATGGAGATTCTTTTGATAGTTGTTTAAACCATCTATCGTTAGTGCTTAAGAGATGCATTGAAAGCAATCTCATATTAAACTCCAAAAAATGCCACTTCATGATGGAAAAAGGCATTGCATTAGGTCATATGGTCTTTTCCCAAGGTTTTGATGTAGATAGAGCTAAGGTTGACACGATTCAATCCCTAACATACCTCTCGAGTGTTAGAGATGTTAGGTCATTCTTAGGTCACGCAGGTTTTTACCAACGTTTCATTAAGGACTTTTCTAAAATTGCCCCCCTTTGTGCAAATTGTTGCAAAAAGAGATGGATTTTGTGGTTGAATGGGAATTCAAAAGAGCATATGACACTTTAAAGACAATACTTGTTTCCTCCCCCACTATCTAGCCCCCTAATTGGGACCTCCCTTTTGAGATTATGAGTGATGCTAGTTACTACGCCATTGGTGCAGTCCTAAGTCAAAGGGTAGGGAGAATCCCTCATGCTATATACTACGCCTCGATAACTCTTAGTGATGCACAACGCAATTACTCTACAACGGAGAAAGAGTTATTGGCGGTAGAATACGCTTTTGAGAAATTTAGGTCATACCTACTTTATACAAAGGTCATTGTCTTCACGGACCATGCGGACCTTTGATACTTAATGACCAAGAATGAAGTTAAGCCTAGGTTGATTAGATGGGTACTCTTCTTGAGTGAGTTTGATTTGGAAGTGAGGGACAAAAGTGGAGTGAAATGTAGTGGCGTACCATCTAAGTCGATTGACATCAATTAGTGAGTTGGAGATTTTTATTGAGAAGCCTAGGAGGGAAACCATCCGGGAAGAATTTCCCGATGAATACTTGTTTACACTTAGACAGGCCCACCCTTGGTATCCCGATCCAGTCAATTTTCTTGTCTCCCGCCAATATTCCCCAAATTTATCTAAGGCTCAAAGGGATAGGTTGAAAAGTGAGGCTAAGTACTACGATCCATATCTACGGAAGCATTTCCCAGATAAAATGATCCAGAGATGCATCCAGGAGAGTGATGTAGGTTCAATTCTAAATATATGTCACTCTCTTGCTTGTGGTGGGCACTTTGGTGCCAAAAGAACCGCTTAGAAGGTTCTAGAAAACATTCTCTATTAGTCTCACATGATGAAACACTCCTATAGGTTTTAGCAATCTTGTGATAAGTGTCAAAGAACGGGAAACATTTCCCAAAGAAATAAAATACCACAAACAAGCATCTTGTATTGTGATATTTTTTATGTTTGGGGGGTTGACTTCATTGGACCCTTCCCAAACTCTTTTGGTTGAACATATATTTTGCTTGCCATTGATTATGTGTCCAAGTGAGTCGTAGCAAAGGCCACTTGGACCAATGCTTCAAAAGTGGCGGCGGAGTTCTTGAAGGCGAACATCTTTTCCCGGTTTGGAATTCCTAGAGCCGTGATTAAAACAGAGGAACCCACTTTTGCAATCGCACAATCGAGACTTTGATGAAGAATATGGGGTAACCCATAGAACCTCCACGGCCTATCACCCACAATCAAATGGCCAAGCTGAGGTCTCCAATTGAGAGATCAAATCAATCATGTAGAAAACGGTTAATTTGAATAGGAATGGTTTGAGCATTCACTTAGATGACGCATTGTGGCGTATAAAACGACTTATAAGACCCCGATTGGAATGTCTCCATATCGGTTGGTTTTTGTAAATCCGTGTCACTTACCGGTTGAGCTTGAACACAAAGCACATTGGGTCGTAAAAAGCTTCAATATGAATTTGGATGAGGCCGGTGTGCACCGAAAACTTCAATTACAAGAGCTTGAGGAGATTCAGAATGACTCCTATGAGAACGCCACAATTTACAAGGAGAAAACAATGGCCAAACATGATAGTTTAATCAATACAAAAGACTTTGACGTTGGTCAAAAAGTCCTTCTATTACAATTATGCCTTCGGTTATTTTCAGGAAAATTGCGGTCAAAGTGGATTGCCCTTTTTGTGGTGATGAAAGTTTTCCAAAATAGGGCGGTGGAGATTATGATTGAGGAGACTTCCAAAGTCTTCAAAGTGAATGGCCACCGTTTGAAGCCCTATTAT
>JAULKM010142080.1:0-18180 GCA_032355605.1 Rubia tinctorum | reverse complement strand
ATTTTTCTTGGAACAGTGGATATATGAATTTTGCTAGAAAGACGCATATTTATAGTCTCCTGAGATTCCATATTGCCGGGGAAAGGTTGCATATACATTAGTGAGCAATTCGGCCGCTCGTAGCTTCTGCCTGGATTTTGTGCCATTTGGTAAGACTAGGTAGGCAACTAAAACTGACAAGTGACAACAAACTACCACTTGTTTTGTTGCCGTTTTACTATCTTCATAAGACAAACAAGCGAGAGATCACATTAATAAAATTAAAGATATTGATAGATAGCATTGATATTGGATAACATTATTATATACTCTTTATATATGTGTATGTATGTATATAATTAGGATCATTTGAGTCCGTCTATCTTATGTGAGACAACCAACTTATATCAGACGAAATCATAGCCATTGAATATTTAATAATCTGATGGTCGAAAAAGTTTCGCCTAAAGTTAAGAAATTGAATTCAAGTGCAGTAAATCAAAAGGGCAAACTTGCAAGTCCTTTGGTTAAATATAGAACAGTTTATAAGAATTATGATCTCATAATATTCTTTTTCGTTTTTAGCTTTTCATTATACCTCCGGGGCTTTCAAAAAAATTTATTTGATAAATATTTTTCTTATAAAAGCAAATATAATTTCAAGGTGATTAAATAAGAAGTCGTAGGTGCTTCAATTACTACTTAAAAATGTTTCATTTGTAGTATGTAGGTGTTTCTTTTGTAACTTGTAAGTGCTAGGAAAATAAATTGGAAAAATATAACTTCACTCGTGCTCAAACTACAACTCTTAAGTGGTTCAACTATTGCTTAAAAGTTCTTTAAATTTAACATGTTGGTGCCTACTTTATAAGTTGAACGTACTATACGATACAATTTGGAATCAATATAACTTCAAGGTGCTTAAATAGAAACTCATAAGTGCTTTAACTACTACTTGTAAGTGTTTCAATTGTAGCACCTAAGGTGATTCTTTTATAACTCGGACGTGCTACGAAAATAATTTGGAAAAACAGAACTTCAGGGTGCTAACTTTCTAAACTTGCCTGTGTTACAAAAACAAATTTGTGCTTAGAGTATAATTTGTAGGTACTCCAATAATTGTTTATAAGTGTTTTAAATGTAACTTGTAGGTGCTTCTTTTGCAACTTGTATGTGCTATGAAAATTTTTTGGTGTTTAGAGTACAACTCGTAGGTGCTCTAACCATCACTTGTAAGTGATTCAAATATAACTCGTAGGTGCTTCTTTTATAGCTTGAGTGTGCTACAAATAATAATTTGGTGTTTAGAGCACAACTCGTACGTGGTTCAACAATCACTAGTAAGTGCTTCAAATGTAATCCATAAGTACTTATTTTATAATTTGTGCGTGCACTAAAATAATTTGGTGCATGAATTTCAACTCGTATGTGCATCGGCCAAAATTTATAAGTGATTCAAATGTAATCTGTAGGTGCTTCAACTATCACTTATAAGGGCTTCAAGTGTAATCTGTAGGGTTTTTTTCGCAACTTTCATTAATTAAATTTAGTTTCAAATATTAGTTTAGCATTTTTCTATGCAAAAATTAACGTAGGTTTAGTATTTTGGAAGAAATGGTAGAAATATGGGTAGAAGTTTAAAAGTGGGACCCGACCCAATGTTACAAGCCAATAAACTTACCACAAGAAAGTATGTTGGGATTTAAAAACCGAGGATGAAATTCAAAGAATTAGGAAGAATAATGCTATCCAGGGTGTGAAAAAGAAGTTAATTGGTGGTAGTATTCCCGCGGGACAGATAAGGACGTTTAATAATTCCGTATGACTAAATAAGAGTCGTATGATGAAATTGTTTGAGTGGTTTAGATTTGGTCTCACATAATATTCTTGTCTCACTTAAATAACCTGTCTAACCCGAACCCTTCCTCTCCATCTCCCTCTCCCTCTATATATATACATAAAAGATATAGTGTATCTTAGGTTTATGCTTACAAAATTTTAGCTAATAATTAACTATTTAATTAGTTTTAGTTTATTCTGATTATACATTGAGGTAGATGGATTAGATTTTTACGGATTAGATCAATTACCACTTGTGGAGGAAGGGATTATTGAAGGAGCTTATATCATACCATTAAAGGTACTTTCAAAAGGCCTTCTTTGGTTCCGCCTTTGATCGATTTCGATCAAAAGCGGTTCAAATAAACGCCTTTAATAGGTTCCATAATAGGTTTCGAACTCGGTACCTATTTTTGACCTTCCAAAAAAATAGTTGCTAGAAGCCGATTGGTCTCCAGCAGCACAACAAAGCCATATTCGGAACTTAATTAATTAAACATAAGAACACAATAAAATTATAAATTAACACAACAACGGTGCCGGTACAGGTCTGGCGAAGAACTTCAACGGTAGTGTCAATCGATCTCCATCAGCAGAGTCGATTTCCGGCCTCTATGCGACGTCGATCTCCAACTTCTCCTCGGTGTCGATTTCTATGGTGGTGGTGAGCAACATCGATTTCAAGCTTCTCTTCAGCGTTGATCTCCAGAGGTGAAGACCGGCGTCAATATCCAGCCTCATCAGAGGTGGTGAGCGGTGGAGACGGGGATGGAATTAGCGGAGGGGTGAGGCGGTTGTGGGGTGAGGCGTCGATGGGATGAGGTAGCGGTGTGGTGGAAGGAGAGGCAGAGGGAGAAGTTGATAGGGAGAAGAAAAATAGGGTTCCAAATGAAGATTAATGGGGAGAAGAACAAATGAAGATAGGTTCAACGCCTAAGTATATGGGTTTAGCGCTTGGGCCAAAAAATGACCCCATTAAAGGCATGTCTAATTGTAAAACCGCCTTTAAAATGAAAAGGTGAGCTGAGATAGCCCTTTTGAACTCGGAAGTGCTTCCAGACTGTAATTAAATGTGGTTCTACTAGGTTAAACCGCCTTCATTGATTTCGAACCACCTTTAAAATGAACAAGTTGACCTGGGAGACACTTCCCAACTCGGAATGTCCTTTGGACCTCAATTAAAGGCGGTTCCGATGGAACCAACTTCTAGCCTTTATTGGTGTCTTCTCTACTAGTGTACGAGGATCAAAATCAGTAGGATTATACAGTTCTCGAGTTGAATCAGTTTTGGATTAATTAAATGTAGTGTTATATAGCAGATTTATCGGGTTGAATCGAGTTCATGTTGATCTCGGTTTTGGGTTCAAGTCGATATATCTCGGATTGAATTTGGATTTTGGGTTGAGTTCGGTCATGCCGGGTTCGAGTTCGGATCGATATTTTTCAGGTCAAAATTGAATTTTGGATTGAGTTCGGTCGTGACAGCCGGTTCGGGTTTGGATCGATATTCCAGGGGTCAGAATTGGGTTTTGGGTTGAGTTCGATCGTGTCAAATTCTAGTTCGGGTCAATATTTCTAGTGTCACAATCGAGTTTCTGGTTGAGTTTAGTCATGTCGATCTGTGTGGGGTTCCTCGTTCGGCTCAGAGATTTGACAGCACTCCTTACGAGGTATACTACTCGAACTTTCAACATTAATTGAATTCACTGGTACAATTTCTTTTCTTGAAGGTTCTTTGTAATCGGGTGTTTGAAGTTTATTTTTGACAATAATTTAAACTTGTAAATTCTTGTGCTACGTGCTTCCATGTTTTATGAAATTATGGTCATTTATGCATACCCCGTTGGGCTCTTTCAGAGGATACATTTACAAAATGTGTAAAGAGAACAATATACCAAACCACATCTCTAGAAATTAATATGGGTGGTGATTTTGAATAAGTTTTGAACTCAAACAATAACGCGAACAACCAATAAATCAGAGCAAAATAAAAAGGTCATATAAAAGAAAGCATACATTCATTTCAAAATAAGAAATCAATCAAAAGATATTCCAAGCTTTTTAAAGCTTTCAAGCCTCTAAATCCATCACTAGTAAGATGCGCTACGGGAACTACCGCATTTTCGACAATCACAAACCTGAAGGCGTCTCTTTCTTTAATCCCATTTTCATCACGAAATTTTGTCCATCCTGTAAAGTCATGTGAAATTCATTGATTATTGTGTTGGCATTTGTGAACTAATGTTGAAGAAGAAAAACGTTCCATGTTGGAACATACAGAAGAGCTCATATTTGATTGTCAAAATTTTGCGTGAAACTTGAAGTTTAAGCAATAAATGATTCAGAAGTGTAGAAACATAATGGTTTTATGGAAAGTCCCTATAATTATGGAATTGGACTTATGGAATAATATGAGATTTTGAGATAAGGAAAATCCCTTTATTTACGGGATTTGGATATTCTTCAGAAACAGATAAGGAATAAGAATATTATGGAGAATTCCAATCTGCTCAAGGGACTATATATTGATGAACATCACTACTGCAACACTCGAGAATTTAATTGAGAAAATCTGCACTTCAGATTTACATTGTTCTGAGAGTTTTGCAAGAGCCATTATTTATATGTTCCAACATACGTGACTTGTTGATCATGTTCAGAGTCGTATACCTTAATTTCTCGGGAGCAGAAGATCCAACATCGACGATATTTGAGGTCAGAGGGAGTCTGATCAAGGCAGATCGGTAGTAAGGGGAGCTTGCAAAATTCACACGTTAATAATTATAAGATAAGTGTAGTTGTATGGTGTACTTTGTACTGTATCTTTCTGATTAGTTAATTTATTCTGAACTGGGCCAGACCCCGTCGATGTAGGTGGATTTCACCGAACTGCATAACCAAGTTGTGTATTGCTCGTGTGCTATTTTCTTTACACACTTGGTTAGATGGCCTATGTTGGAACACAGGTATAATAGTTAAGATAAAATGGTAAAACCAAAATTTCAATTGGTATCAGACCTTGTTCACTTACGTTTTACCTTGGTTGTGTCAAGGGAAGTGTGATCCGATTTTACCATGGTGATGAAGGAAGTAGCTTTTGTATCTCGGTCACCTCTGCTAGAAGGAACAAACTACAATTACTCGAACACACGCATGGGAGTCTTTATAAATTCTCTGGATGAACTTACATGACACTTTGTTGAGACCGAGTGGAATTATCCAACTGAAGACGAAGAGTCTAGCTCTAAGGAGAAAGAGGGAGAGTCAAGCTCAAGGAAGCAAAAGCTCAAGGATAAATCATCTTGGTCTTTAGACGAATTGAAGGCTTCATTGGCTAATTCAAAAGCGTTGAATGCTATCCTCACAGCAGTGGATGAAAATCAGTTTAGACTCATCTCCACATGTCATCAGGCTAAGAAAGCATGGGATATTTTGCAAACTGTACATGAAGGAACTAGTCGTGTACGTGAATCCAAACTACAGACGTTGGCTACAAAGTTCAAAAAATTGAAAATGGAGGACAATGATACTATTGCCACATTCAATGGGAAACTTTGAGACATCTCTAATACTTCTTATCAACTGGGAAAAGTCTACAAGGAATCTACGTTGGTGAAGAAGACCTTGAGATCACTGCCCAAGAGATTTGGAATGACGGTTGCAGCAATAGAATAAGCTAGAGATGTATCTACAATGTCCTTTGATGAGTTGATGGGATCACTACAGACGTATGAGATAATTATGGAACAGCCGGCAAAGAAAACTCAGAAGGAGTTGACTTTCAAAGTATGTTCATCACGGGATAACGACGAATCAGATAGTGAGGATGGTATTGAAGAAATTGCTCTCATCACTAAAAATTTCTCAAGGATGCCAAAATTGGCGGTGAATAAGAAATCACAAGAAATAACTGGAGGAAACAAACCTCGTGGACAGAACCTTGTAAATAATTGTGGAATATGCATGGAGCAAGAAAATCAGCAGTTCTTTAGAAACAAAGGCGGTGAAGCAAAACAGACAGGAAGAATTCAATGTAGAGAATGTGAGGGCTTTGGACATATCCAGGCTGAATGTGCAAGTACGCAGAAGAAGAAAGGAAGATCGTATGTCACCTCGTGGAGTGAGAATGAAGAAGATGAGAAAGATGAAGAGGCACTTTCCAGCAATTATGTGGTGTTTGGAGAAAAAATTCACAATGCTACGGAGGATGTGGGCGTATTTTTTAACACAGATAATTTTGTATGTTCCAACACAGATAAATCATTATGTTCCAACATAAGTTCTGAAGATACTTCCAGCGATGATGAAAATCAACCCATGAGTGATGAAGATATTCATATGAACAAATGTAAGACATGTGGATAAAAGATGCTGACGCAAATAAGTCCCTAAAGGTAGAGATAAATCAACTGGCCAAGACGGAGAAGGAACTAGTTTTATTGGTTAAAAAGCTTAAGATTTAAATAGAAGATTTTAAACTGAGATTACACTCTGAGAGAGAGAGAGAGAGAGAGAGAGCTGAGATGGAAGAAACAACAATCAGCAAGTTAAACACTAGCAAGGCAAAGCTAGATGATATTCTGACCATGGAAAAAATCTTTGGAGATCGACAAGTAATTGGCTATGGTAATCCACCATGAAAAATAGGAAATCTCAAGGCAGAAGTCCAAGACATGAAGAGAAAAGTGGATAAAACTCGTTTACGAAAACCTCTTATTTGTAGATATTGCATGTTTTAAGCCTATATTGAGGAAAATGTCTCAGATTACTCAGAGATATCATGAATAGATGACAACTGTCTGCATGTTCCAACATAAATGATACTCGATGGTCAAAGATGATTCGAAAGGTATGGGGTTCCTAAACGAATTAATATTTGCTTTGTTTCTCATACTTCTCTTATTACACATTTTAGAGACTCGTGGTACTTTGATAGTGGATGCTCTCGACACATGACTGGACTCAGGAGTTTCTGACAAAAATTAAACCATATGATGGTGGTTTTATTACTTTTGGAGATGGGAAGAGGAGTCGTGTTATTGGAAAGGGTGAAATGCACATTGAAGGAATTCCTATGTTCACTAGTGTGTTGCTTTTTGAAGATCTAAAGGAGAATTTGCTGAGCATTAGTCAATTGTGTGATGACAATATGACAGTAGAATTTCAGAAAGACAAATGTGTTGTAAGACATGACAAAGATAAAGTACTTTTTGGTATTCGATCTTCAGACATATGTTATTTCTTGGAGCAAGAAGTGAGATGTCTGAGTTCAAAGAAAGACGAAGAAAATTTATGGCATTGGAATCTTGGTCATATCAACTACAAAACTTTGGTGAAAATAGCAAATTCAAAGGCAATACGAGGTATGCCCACACTTACTACCAAAGGTGGAATTGTATGTGGTCCCTGTCAACAAGGTAAACAAATTAGGTCTCCTCACTCTTCAGTTCAGTAAATTACTACCTCAAGGAATTTCGAATTGCTTCATGTTTATTTGATGGGTTTAGTCAACACACCTAGTGAGAGTGGTAAGAAGTGTATCTTTGTATGTGTTGATGATTTCTATAGATACACTTGGATGGCTTTTCTTAAAGAAAAATCTAATATTGTGGGTGTGTTTAGAAGTTTGGTGATAAAATTACAGACAGAGAAAGGAATTCCGGTATGAAAAATTGTCAGAATCAGAAGTGATCATGGTAGAGAATTTGAAAATTCTCTGTTCAGTGATTTCTTTGATGAACTTGGTATTCAACATGAGTTCTCCACCCTATTTACTCCACAGAAGAACACTATTGTAGAAAGGAAGAATAGAACACTCCAGGAGATGGCACGAGTATTGCTTGCAGAAAAAGGAATACACAAAAAATGGTGGGCAAAAGCTATCAATACAGCTTGTTATGCTGTAAATCATGTGTATCTACAGCCTTTTACCAGAAAAACATCGTACGAGATTTGGAAGGGCAGGAAGCAAAGTGTATCTCACTTTCATGTATTTGGAAGCAAGTGTTATATTCTCATAGATAGAGATCCATTGGCTAATTTTGACAATCTTAGTGATGTTGGAATATTTTTGGGGTATTCTATGAACAATCGTGCTTATCCTGTTTACAACTAACGAACACACTCTCTCATAGAGTCTATAAATGTAGTTGTGGATGATTCTGATGACAAACAGGGTTTGAATGAAAAAGATGATGAACCGGATACGGGGCAGGTTCTAACAAAGGAGAATTCACCTGAGCAGCCAGACTATGTTAGAACACCTGATCAATCAGTAGACCAGTCAAAACCTAAAGAAGTAGACTAGTCGGACTATGTTGAAACATCCTCCCCCACACCAGTTCCTTACGTTCCAACACAGAAGGTACCAGAACCTATCATCTCAATGAGAACCCGATCGATTCCTAGAGTTAACTACAGAGAATTATCCAGTCTACAATGTTTCATCTCACTGATTGAGCCAAAGAACTACAAAGCACTTCTTGACGAATATTGGATTGCGACAATGTAAGAAGAGCTCGAGCAGTTTGAACGTAATGATGTATGGTACTCACTTCTCGTCCGAAAGGGGTAAATGTTATTGGTACAAAGTGGATTTTCAAGAACAAGTCAGATGTAGATGGACAGATCACTCGTAATAAAGCTAGATTCGTGGCTCAAGGATATACTCAAGTTGAAGGTGTAGACTTTGATGAAACCTTTTCACCAGTTGCCAGGTTAGAATCTATTCGCATCTTGCTTGCTATCACTTGTACTATGAACTTTACACTATATCAGATGGATGTGAAAAGTTCTTTTCTAAATGGAGTGGTGAATGAGGAGTTGTATGTGGAACAACCTAAAGGGTTTGAAGATCCTTATTATCCACATCATGTGTATAGACTTAAGAAAGCACTTTATGATCTGAAACAAACACTTAGAGCTTTTTATGAGTGACTGGCTAACTTTCTACTTAAGAAAGGTTATCGCCGAGGGGGAGTAGATCGTACCTTATTTGTGCTTTCTAAGTCCACAAAGTTTTTGATTGCTCAGATTTATGTGGATGATATTGTGTTTGGATCTACTTTATCATCTATGGTGCAAGATTTCGTGTCACTTATGCAAACCGAGTTTGAGATGAGTATAGTTGGATAACTCACATATTTTCTAGGGTTTCAGGTTAAGTAAGAAAATAATGGATTGTTCCTAAGTCAAATCAAGTATGCATTGAATCTGGTGAAAAGGCTATTCGTACTCCTATGGAAACTACATAGAAATTGGTGAATGATGAGAAAGGGGTCTCAGTTGATCAAAAAAATATACAGAAGTATGATTAGTAGTCTCTTGTATCTGACTGCTAGCCGACCACATATATGTTTCAGCGTAGGTGTTTGTGCAAGATTTCAGGCTGATCCGAAGGAATCACATTTGACTATAGTAAAGAGAGTTATTAGATATTTAGTGGAATTTTTTATTATGGAATCTGGTATTCTAAGAATCAAGACTCAAATCTTATTGGTTATAGTGATTCTGATTAGGCTGGTAATGCAGATGATCGCACTACTGGGGGTTATTTCTTTATTGGCACGAATTTGATCTCTTGGTACAGTAAGAAGCAAAATTTGATCTCTTTATCATTTGTTGAAGCTGAATATCTTGCTGCTGGAAGCTTTTGTGCATAATTATTATGGATGAAACAAATGTTGAATGGATATGGAATTCAGCAATGGCCTCTAAAAATAGTGTGATAACAAAAGTGTAATTGACATCTCTAAAAATCCTGTTCAGCACTCAAGAACGAAGTATATTGATATCAGACATAATTTTATTAGAGATTTTGTCTAGAGAAAAGAGGTTGTGGTGACCTATGTTCCAACATGTGAGCAGTAAGCAGATATATTCACAAAATCGCTGTGCGCTTCAACTTTTGAATCTCTCAGACAACAACTTGGTGTGTGTCGAATATGAGATATTTTTTTTCTTGAAATTACTTTGTACATTATGTATATTTGTTCATGTTTAGTATTTTTTGTGCTTCGAAAAATTCTGAAAAAAAAAGAAAGGGTTGAGTAGTTGGAAGGTATGTTGGAATTTTAATGTGAGACAAGATTTGAAATGAGAAGAAAGGTAATTATTTTCTTAGAAAGGTAAAAATGAGACACGGTTAGAGAGGTGAAAAGTGAATGAGTTATTTTTTGTTCAAATTATTTCCATCTCTCCATATTCCCTCTTTTTCGGCATTGCACTCTTCTTCTCTACCAAAATTTCAAATTTTTGGAAGTTATCTTGCTGAGTTTGAGTTATCCGAGAAACTTTTTTCCAAACCAACACTCCTTTCCGAGATACTCCTACAATGGGCCGAAACAAGAAGCCAATCCTACTCACCTTTGGCAAACCCGAGAAGGACGCACCAAGCAAGAAGAAATCTCAATATCAAAAGGTATCTGCTTCTAAATCTACTCGATTTATATGGAAGGGAATAAATTTTGATTCGATAGATGATTTTTCTAAGTGGGTGCAAGCCAACTGAGTTACCATTGATATGAGAAATTTAGAAAATTTTAAGGTGGAATTTCTAGAGGTTAATATGGAAGAATTGCTCTTGAGTGACATAAGAGAATTGAGGGATACTGAACATTTTGAAGTTAAGTTGCTGAGGGATGAATAAAGAGAGTATAGAGGGAAGGACATATTTCATGTGTATTGTTGCATCCAGGGTGCCATTTGTGAAAAAATTGAAGAAATTTGTGGTGAGGAGGCTGAAGGTTTGGAGATGATTAGATACACTGATTAGTTGAAGATGATTCCTTTTGATGTTGTGGCCGCTCAAATGAATGAAAAACTGAGAGCTTTAGACCCCCCAGTAAGTGTTCTATCAGAAAGTGAAGAGGAAGATGATGCTAGAACATACCATCAGGAAGAGTTGCATGAATAACCTATGGAGGTTGATGATCCAGAATTGGGTTCTACTGATGACAATTTGGGAAACCAAGACTATCAGATGGATGATGGGGATGCTTGTGATGAGGTGGAGGTTTCTAAGGCTGTGAAGAGAGGGGAAGATAACCCAACAATGGAAGCTGCTGAGACAGAGGACCATGTTCCAACAAAGGGAGATGACTATGTTGGAACACATGCCACTGGAGAAACTAAGAAGCAACAGGAAGAGTATGTTCCAACACAAGAACCTAACCTAACTTACTCGAGTGATGAAGTCTTGGATGAATTCATCCAGGCTAGGAGCAGAAAGGCAAAAAGGAAGGAGCCGGAAATAGAATCCTCTCAGCCAGCCAAGAGAAGAAAGAAGACCGGACCTTCTCCCAAGAAGAAGAAACTCTCACTTCCACCTCCATCGATAAGTGATGTTGTCTCTACTATTTTTGGGATAATGATTGTGAGGAGATGTGGAAGATTTTTCTCAGAGGAAGATTATTCCTGATAGGGTGGTTGATGCTTATAAATCTAGTGGATTTTTTTTATTTTGTTGATTTTCTTGGGATTAAGAATGCTATTGCTGTGTATGATGAGTATAACAAGCACCCGGTTAGTGAGTTTTATTCAAATTTGATGGCTGGGAATTTAAAGGAGGATTCACCCTGGAGTGATAGAGTGTATGTCCGGGGGAAGATTATTAATTTCCCTACTTCCAGGATTAATGATCATCTGGGATTGAAAACCCCTGAATTTGATGGTGTGTTTTCTAATGAGGTAAGGGTTTCTGGTGATGATATTCTGTCTTTGATTTTTGGTGGTACTAAGACAATTTTTCCAGCAACTGGATATTCCCATGCTTCATGTCTCTCTTCCATATTTTTTGGGTTGTACCAGATTACCTTGAACTGCTGGATGCCCTCTACCAACACTACATCTCTAACTCGAGAAATGGCTAGACTGATGTACTATGTTGGAACATAAAAGCTAGTTAAATGTGGCTTGCTCATTCAGCAGAGTGTTATGAACCAGGCTATCTCTCCCAGGGCAAAGCATGCCTTAGCTTATCCTGGACTTGTTACTGTCTTGGCCAAGAATGAAAATGTTAGGGGATTTCTTGAAGATGAGATTGTGAAGATTGAGTCCCTCAAGCCAAACAAGAAGACTTTTGGAATGACACAGGTCCATAAATTGGCATGAAACCCTAAGGGTGCAACTTCTACTACTGTCGAAGATGATAAACAAGCCAGGCCATTGGCTCTGGATGCAAGGTTGAGAGAAATTACCATTCAGATTGCTGCACTTGAAGCTGAAAAGGCCAGAATTGAAGTGGAGAAGGTACAACTGGAAGCACAAGTTGCTGCTCCAGAACAGAATTGATTTTTGAAGGGTTATGTTCCAACATATTCAGTATTAAATTCAAGGGGGAAGATTCTTATTTTGCTGAACTTTTGTTGGTTTTTCATTTTTTATGACTTTGACATATTCATGGCCCCGGGGGAGAATATTTTGAAGATTTTTGTGGTGATATAATCTAAATTATTTCCTTGGTTTTCTGGATTTCTTATATTCTTATATGTTCCAACATAAAGGATTTCTGATATTCTTATGATTGTGAAATTGGAAGTTTTTCTTGTGATTCTTTATGCCAAAATAGTTAGGGCCCACAAAATGCCAAAGGGGGAGATTTTAAAGTCATGTGAACTTCATTGATTATTGTGTTTGCATTTGTGAACTTGTTGAAGAAGAAAAATGATCCATGTTGGAACATACGAAAGAGTTAAGATTTCATTATCAGAATATTGCGCGATATTGATTTATGGAAACTTGGAGTTTAAGAAATATTTGATTCAGACGTGTATAAGCATAATAGTTTTATGGAAAATCCCTATAATTATAATAATGGAATTGGATTTATAGAATATTATGATATATTTGAGATAATGAAAATTCCTTTATTTATGAGATTTGGATATGCTTCAGAAGCAAATAAGGAATAGGAATATCATGGAGAGATAATCATGGAGAATTATGATCTACTCATGGGACAATATATTGATGAACATCACGGCTGCAACACTCGAGAATTTAATTGAGAAAATCTGCACTTAAGATTTACATTCTTCCAAGAGCTTTGCAAGATCAAGTATTTATATTTTCCAACATACGTGACATATTGATCAAATTCAGAGTCGTATACCTTAATTTCTTAATTTCTCGGGAGGAGGAGATCCAATGTCGACAAGTTTCGAGGTCTGAGGGAGTCTGATCAAGGCGGATTGGTAGCAAGGGGAGCTTGAAAAATCCACACATTAATAATTAGAAGATAAGTATAGTTGTATGGTGTACTTTGTACTGTATCTTTCTGATTAGTGGATTTATTCTGAATTGAGCCAGACCCCGCAGATGTAGGTGGTTTTCACCAAACTGCGTTACCAAGTCTGTGTGTTCTTGCTTTACATTTTTACATAATTGGTTAAATAAGTTGCGTTGGAACACAGTAGTAATTATTGAATTGATTAGGTAAAACCAAATTTCATAATATATCTTAATTTTGATCTCAGATTGATTTCGATCAAACTTGTAAAATTTTGGGTCGAGCTCGAGTTTGAATGAAATCAATTTTGCTCGAGCTTGAATAGATTAGGGATGTAAATGAGTTGAGCCAAACTCGAAGAACGCTCAATGCAAGCTCAAGCTCGACTTAACTTCGATCGAGCCAGTAAGTTTTTTGGCTCGAACTTGAATTTGAATGAAATTAATTTTGCTTGATTTCTAACCCGAACCATGATTAAGTATTTTTTGAGGTACATATAAAATATTATAAATAATAAAAATTTTATAAAAATATTTTATATTTGCTCAACGATATATACAAACAATATTAGTAAGCTCGAACTCGAATACTATAAAAGTTTGCCTCAAGCTCAGTTAAATCAAATTCGAGTCGTGTTTTGACCGAATTGTTCGCTAGTTTTTTCGCAAATATTTTGGTTTGTTTACATCTCTACCCATGATTTACATCTCGGTTCGTTTACAACCCAACTAAATGACTTCTACCCAACGGGTCATTTAGTCTTGACCGAACATGTATTTTTTGTTTTGACCCAACAAGTCATTTATCAGTTTACCCAATTTACTCAAATTTTAACCCAACTTGTAAAAAATTGTTGCCTTATTATAAGAAGTTATCCACGGGTCACCCGTCACCCAACCCAACCCAACCAGACCCAAAATTATCCAACTAGTAACCTGTTATCCAACCCAACCCAACTCAACCCAACAATTACAACTCATTTATATCTATTAATCCAATGGGTCATTATCCAATAAGTGAAAATAGTAAATGGATAACGATTATCCATCAGGTGACCCATTGAATCTAGTGAACCAATGCCATCAAAACCAGAACCATCACGATCTCACCATCATCGACCACCTGTAGGTTGGGAAACCACAACGGAGACCACTGACACGATCCCGTGATAGAGAGTGTGGATTACCACTAAACCAGACCCAATTCATACGTTCTTCGTGTTTTTTGCTTTCCTTCTAAAAATAAGTAATTTATAGAGTAAAGTGCATTTATACTCTCAATTCCTTGGTGTAGTTTTTTTAAGTGCACATATACCCGTTATGCCTTTTGAAAGTGTACATATATGTGCATTTTTTTAAATGCACATATATCCTTATAGCTAGATACCAGTGTTGAAAAACTGAGAGGTATATGTGCATTAAACAACAAATATGGGTATATCTATACTTTCAAAAATGAAGGATATATGTGCACTAAATAAGGAATTTAGGGTATAAATGCACTTTACTCTAATTTACAGTAGTATAAACTATAAACATTACAATTACAAGAGTGAATGATCAAATACTTGAAAGAGATGTGCGTACCATGCATTAATATTGCTACACCAAACATGGATATTGTCAGAGTTGATGAGCAAAAAATATACGATTTGTACAACCAGATTGGACAAAATACTTCGTCATGAATAACTAAAATGAGTGATTATCGTGAATACACCGATATAATCTATCAGGTCAAAAAATAATACTGATGTATGGATACAATTTCACACTTATTCAATAACATAAATATTTAGAGAAAATTTATGGGTGATAAATGAACCCGTACCCCATGCGTCAAGCAGGTTATCTATTTTTAAATTCAAGTAAGTATGGGTAAAATGAGTAATAGGTCATATCGATAACTGAAAAAATATGAATCGAACAGGTTGTGTTAGCTTGGTGACCACGAATTTACCTATATGGGTTGAAATTACTGGGCTTAGCCATGTGGATTGGTGCATAAACTCATATGGATCAATATATGGTTGAAACTAGCTGATTTTACCCATGTGTGTGTTGGTTAATCAAGTTTTTATTTACCGTTTTACTATAGTTTGAATTAGCATAGTTGGAGTTGAGTAAATTGCTCATTTAAAAGCAATGGTTTAGATCGTGTGGGCTCAGTTATTAGTTATGACTAAAATATAGGAGTAGTGGCTAGAATGTAGGAGTTGTAGTTAGTCTTCTATTTGTCTTCTATTTAAGCCGAAGATGTACTCTTTGTAACAAAGAGAGGAAGAATTAATATTTCTGAAGATTTAGTTTTGTCAATAACTATGGGAGTGTTTTCTCTGTAAATATGGATGTGTTTTTACGTCTGAAGTATATATAAATTTGAGTCTTTATTTATTCTTGGTTATTTGCACATGTGCATATATATTGTGCGTTTGTCGAAAAGTTTGTATATCCTTTTCCAAGGAAAAGGGCAGCCACGTGAGTATACGCTTATACTCATGTAAAGGCATTGTTCCAATAATATGCGTTATATAAACCTAAATGGATTCATATATGGTTTGAAACCCAATAGTTCTTATTTTCGACCTGTGAGTTGAATGATATTTGACTTGAAGGTTTCAACCTAGCCCATTTTTTACCCAATCCATTTTTACCCGTCATAAAACGGGTCAAAATGGATCATATTCTTATTTTTAGTTACCCATATTACCCGACTCGTATTCGACCCATCCGTCTATTTGCCACTCATGAAAATATCAAATGGAAAAGCTAATGTTTCCATCTTTCCATGATGAGAAGATGAGGAAAAGAAAATTGAAGAAAAATGTAGGATTTTTTTTCTTGAAAGAGGGTGAGGAGTTACGATGTGTTTTTTCCTTTCTAAGTGGATCGATAAATGAGTAAGAAAATTGAATTGAAAGAAAAAATTTAAAATGAGTGGATAAATATGAAATTAAATTTACCGTAGTTAAAATGTATTAATAAAAAAACCTCAAATTACAAAGTGTGTCAGTATTCCAAAAAAAGAAGAAGAGAAAAGTGCATATGTAACCCTACCTAATTCACGTAAGTGCAAATATAGTCATTTGATAATTGAAAATGCAAATATAACCCTAGATACTTGTTGTATGTGCAAATATACCCTTTTCGACAGATTTAGGCTGTAATTGGATGAAAAGATTATTTCACCCCTTCAAAAAATAAAATAAAAAGGTGAATCAACCATTATACCCCTATCCCTAAACCCTAAACATTTATGCCCACGCTCTTCTTCCTTTTTCTTCTTCCGCTGCTACCGTTCTTCCCGGCGATAATGCCACTCTCCCGTCAATCTTTGCTGCTACCCCACCCTCCCATTGATCGGTCATTTTGGGGAACAACGGTAAGTCATGGTGGTGGGGGTGGTGCTAGGATTGACGGCATCGAGCATGGTGGGGTGGGGTGGCGCAGTTTACAGTGGGTAAGGTGGCGTTGGGGCGGGGCTGGAAGGTGATGGTGACTCAGCGGGTGGTGGCGTTAGGGTCTGACTGGGTGGCAGGGGTCGATTAGAGCTAAAGGGGTAGGTGGCGAGGCTGGGAGGAGGGTGGCGAGGCTAGGAGCCGGGGGGTGCTGGGTGGCAGGGATTTGAAGAATTTTGACTTCAGGATTTGATAAGGGTTCTAGCAGCAATAGGCGCGCGAGAGATTTGATGAGCGAAAAAGTAGAAAAGATGAAAGAATTGCTTCAGAAGAGCAAATCTATAACAGAGAACATGGTCACCATACTCGGCTCCTTCGATCACAGTCTCTGTTCTTGAAATCGCCATGCGTCCCACCTAGGTACTCTCTTCTTTCGATATGCTATTGTCAAAATGCTAGAGGTTTTGACAAATGCTTTTTGATTTTTAGTTTGCATTTTGGGAAGTGAAATAATCGATGTTTGATTGGTGTAATTGTATCAGATTAACCCAAATGCAGGGCTTGGTGACGAGGCGAGCTGGGTGGCCCGTCGACAAACTTGCGGTGGTGGTGGTTGTGGTTGTGGTGGCAGACCAACAACAGGCAAAGGGGCTTTTTTGTCTTTAATTTTTTTGTATTAGGGTGAAAGGATATTTTGGTCATTTCTGGTTAGTCAATGGCCGAAAATGGTTAGTCAATGCCGGAATATAGTTTTTAGCCTTATATTTACACTTATTAAAGTAGTTAGAGTTGTTTTTACACTAAAAATTAGCTCAGAACTATATGTGCACTTGCTAAAGTAGAGAGGAGGATTATATGTGCACTTACCGAATTATATAGGGTTATATTTGTATATATAAAAAAATATTTTAAAAAAACATACGAAGCAGTTGGTACTCCATCTCGAATTCGGAATACTTTAGGCCATGTTTAATGGTAGAAACCGCTACCGGTTTCTTACCAATTAAATATATTATTTTTCTCATTCTCTCTCTTCCAACTAACCTTAAGAAACCACTTAAAAAACCACTCACTTTCTCCTCCACAATGGTAAGCAACCACTCCATACTATTCATGGACCCCATTTGATTCTCTCTATCCTACTCATTAATCTTACCATTAACATTTAATTTATTTAGATTTGTCCACCCCCAATAAGTTGAATGTGAAATTTAATATCATGTTGTAATTCTACTAATTAATTTGAATCATTTGCAAAAAAATTAATTTTGTTTTTAATTTAAAAAAATTCATTTTTTTCATTAATGATTTTTGGGCAAGTAATTATTAAATAATGACTAAGTGAAACTAAATAATAGGAGACATGTCTGTTTGGAAAATGAAGGGAAAAATATTACGTTAGAAACTCCAATTATGCCGGCCAGAAAAAATACGAGGAGTACTGAAATGATAAAATATTGATCTAGTCTGACCAATTATTGATCTAGTCGGGCAATTATTACAACACGGATATCGGAATCTTGAACTAGTCGGAAAAATTATTGCGAATTGCAAAACCAAAATATTGATCTAGTCTGACCAATTATTACTGACAGAAAAGCACTTGAAAACAACAAAAATTGGATGCCTACACCATATAGAAATCCTAATTTTGACCACCTTCATGTTGGTAGAGATGTTCGGTCAGATCTTGTTTTAATTGCTCATGCTTAGATCTGTTGCGTACTTCCCTCCAATT
>JAULKM010142079.1:0-34761 GCA_032355605.1 Rubia tinctorum | reverse complement strand
AACAACATTTTCTTTACCCTTTTTGTATCGCAACACATAAGGAAAATATTCAATAAAACTAGACCATTTAGCATGACACTTATTCAACTTCACCTGACTCTTCAAATTTTTCAATGACTCATGATCACTATGAATAATGAATTCTTTATGAAATAAATAATGTTGCCAACTCTCTAATGCATGTACAATTACAAATAATTCTTTATCATATACAGAATAATTTAGAGCACCGCCCTTTAGCTTTTCACAAAAGTAAGCTATAGGTCAATTCTCTTGCATGAAAAAAGCACCAATACCAACACTAGAAGCATCATAATGAATCTCAAAAGTACCAATAAATTCAAGTAAAGAAAGAACATGAGCATTACATAATCATACTTTCAATTCATTAAATGCATTCTCTTGATCATCACCCCAAAAAGTTTCACATCCTTTTTGACTAGTTCATTTAAAGGTGCACCGATAGATGAAAAATTATGCACAGACCTTCTATAAAAACTAGCTAAACCATGAAAAGAACGTACCTGATTTGCATTGGTAGGTATCGACAAGGTCTTAATGGCCTCAATTTTGACTTTTATGCCTTCCTTAAAGACCACAAAATCAAGAAACACCACTTCAGAAGCGTAAAAAGTGCATTTCTTGATGTTCGCATGCAAACAAGACTCACGGAGTGAAACGCGAACCATTTTAACATGCTCAATATGTTCATTGGTAGATTTTGAATATATCAAGATATCATCAAAATAAACCACAACAAATCAACCAATAAACTTTCTCAAAACATGATTCATCAACCGCATAAAAGTACTAGGTGCATTGGTTGATCCGAAAGGCATAACAATCCATTCATATAACCAGAACATAATTTTAAATGTAGTTTTCCATTCATGCCCTTCCTTTATTTGAAACTGATGATAACCCTAAGTCAAATCAATCTTAGTATATCATCTAATCTAGAGATATAATGGCAATATTTAATGGTTATCTTGTTAATAGCACAAAAATCTATACATATTCGCTAAGTTTTATCTTTCTTAGGAATGAAAATGATAGGCAAAACACAAGGACTTAAAGATTCGCTTACATAACCTTTTTGAAGTAACTCTTTGACTTATCGTTGTAATTCTTTTGTCTCCTCAGGGTTTGCTTCGTAAGCTGGTCTATTAGGTATAACCGAACCCATGATTAAGTCAATCTAATGTTGGATGCCTTGCAATGATGGTAATCCATGTGGCAAGTCTTCCGGAAAGACATCCTCAAATTCTTGCAACATCTCAGCAAACCGGGAAGGAACATGCACAGGTATATCTTTTTTGGCAAAATAACTCTCTTTAAAATGTAAAATTAACACATGAGAATGATTAGAGAAATAACGATACACGTCCCTAATAGATGCATAAAAAAAATTCGGATTCAATTAGCAATTCATGTTTCATCATATAAACCAATGGCAAGGAAATAAGGTGTGAAGATAAAGCTTTTCGCGACTTCTCACAATCATTCAAAGACTTACCTGACTTACTTGGATAGGCCACCCCTAATTTTTTGTCTAAATTCTTAGGGTCTTTGCCTTCATTTTTGTTGTTTTGGCCGATTACCTTCAAATCCTAGCTAGGATTTTGGTTGGCCACCTCTAGCTCAGTCGCAAATTTTTTTGTCGATTTTCACACGTCCATGAGCCTCAATAACTTCCACTGATGACAGTGGAGTTAATGTATATCTGGTTCTATCCTCAATCATAGTTATTTTATTAGTGTAACCATCTTGCATAGATTTACGATCAAACTTCCATGGTCTTCCTAAAAAAATATGACAAGCTTCCATTGGTATAACATCACATGAGATAGAATCATGATATTTTCTGATCTTAAAGTTAATCATGCATTATTTCTTAACCCTAATATCACCACTACCATTTAACCAAATAAGTTTATAAGGTGATGGATGAGTTGTAACAGGTAAAGACAATGATTTCACAAGAAGATTGGAAACAATATTACCACAAGATCCTCCATCAATAATCAGTAACACAATTCTTATCTTTCACAAGGCAATGAGTATGGAAAATATTAATTCTTTGTACATGTGTTTCAGCCACTTGAAAGCTTTCAACGTCACATAGTTACCTTGTGTTTCCAGACCTCGTTCACCATGATCATTTATGATGACCTCTTCATCTACTTTTTCTTCCCCCTTTTCATATAAAGCGGGCATATCAACATATTCATATTCTTCATCTTCTTCCTCAGTGGTGGTTGACACTCGAGCATGGGGACAATTACTACAAACATGTCCTCTTTCTTTACAATGAAAACACGTAGGAGTGTTAATAAAAACCAAATTTAATGAAGAGATAGGGGACTTACCTGAACTTCTGAAAGACTGTTGGTTTGATGTCTATGGCGTCGCCCTTCTGTCAGTTGAATTATAAGTCAGATTTTAAAAAATATATGGACTAACCCACGACCGCCCATTGGAACCTCTCTACCTCTGCCATGATTAGGGTTTCCAGATTCAAACCCTAATCGTAGATTGGGAAATCTGAACTGTGGTTTCCTCGGTCGCATAGTGCTCTTAACCAACCTTGCTTTCATCAATAAATAGTCCATGGAGATGTGATGTTGAACCCAGGCTGGCTTTTGAAGGTTCTCACGCAAGCCTTCAATGAATCGATTTTTTATGAATGTGTCATCTTCTTTCATCCCGACCCTTCTCATGGTCAATTCAAGATCTTGCCAGTATTCATCAATTGTGTGATTTCCTTGCTTCATGTTGACCAGATATGAATGTTTCTCCATCAGATAAGGAGGCAGAATATGATAATGGCGAAGCTCAGACTTCAATCTCTCCCAGGTGGAGATAGGTTTCTTTCCGACAAGTTTTCTCTTTTCTGACAAATTTTCCCACCATTCAGACGCATAGTGAGTGAAGGAATACTATGCCACCTTAACTTTTTGTTTCTCCCGATAGTTTTTGAGATCAAAGATATTCTCAATATGTCTCTCCCAATCAAGATACTTCACCGGATTGTGTTAACCATCAAAACAAGGGATATCATACTTCAAACCCTTGATGTTTCGAGCAGTGTCTAAACTTGAACCTGAACTCGAACTGGCCCTCATTCTTCTTCGGGGATCATGATGTCTGTCATAGTGTTTCCTTCTTGAAGGCCCTCAGTGTGATCGCCTTTTTGAATCATTGGAATATTCATCGGAACTACCATAACCTTTGAATTTGCAAACAAATCCCCAAGGATCATCCTTCATGGCCATAGACTGTGGTGTAGGTGGTTCCATTGTGTCAAATTTTCTCACCAATCTCCGCACCTCACTCATAAGTGCATTCACAGTGATAGCATTCTATTCTGTATCAACAGGATCATTCGGTCTGAATCGATGTCGCTCCGACTATCCAAAGCTTCATCTTATGTTTATTCACCACGTCTACTACTGGATGCATTTGTTAGTGGTAGATTTTTGGGATTTCAAACAAAAGGTGAGATGAATGGATTATCGTCTGCCATCTCCGCTAAACTACTAGGAAAATAAACGGTTAGTATAAAAATTGCCCCCCTTTTCTTTGTTTGGTAAGGTTGCTCACCAATTATATAACACTCACAACTCACAAAGAGAAGACTAATGTAAGGGCAATCGATCAATTCACCGCTGTTTCAAAACAAAATAGAAGAAAAGTACTGCAAAATTTAATTTGAAATTAAAAAATATATGAACTCAAAATTGGGCTCTACGATCTAGAATTCCAAATTCTACAAAAATAAGGAACAAAAAACAATTTTAATGGCATGAATCGGAACTGTAATGAAGGAGATATGATCAAAACAAGAATGTTTTATATAGGCGTCAAATAAGTACCAAAAATTTAAGAAACTTTTCCGAAATCAAATTGGATTAGGAACTTAAACCCAAATCCCTTATAGTAAAGAATTTTTTATACTTACTCTCTGCCCAAGATCATTTTTCAAATCAATTTCTCCCTTTCAATTGGATTCGACTTCCTTTTCCTTTTCCGATTAGGATTTTGTTTCCTTTTCCTTTTCAACCCGGATTTCCTTTTTCTTTTCTTTCTTTTCAGCCTCAACTTTGAATTTTTTTATTTTTGAATTTTTTTGGAACAAAGATCGCCTATACAAAACTTAGAATAAGAAATCAGTAACAACTTCCTCTCGATTCAAATGAACTTTGAAGTATTCAAGATCGAAAAGATCATGATTATGACACTGTGTGTGGAAAATGACACACGACTCTTTTTTTTGTATAAGGTGTGATCAAGAATTAAAGAACAATTCAAGATCACGGAATCAAAGAACGATAAAGAAAACAAATCAGTTTATGAGCATGCAATAATTTTTCAGAAGAGTTGACGGAAAATAACGTAAGCGCATAAACTGTATAAGCTACCTAAAACTACGAAACTGACTAGGAGATGAAGGCGGATAATACTTGTTAACGCTTACATCCTTTAACGTCATCCTGGCTCAATTGAAGAAGGTGAAGGAGGACAGTAATACCAAAGTATTCTAACTCTCGCTCCCTTCGACGACCTTCGACTCTAGATTCAATCCTCCTGCTAAGAAAGATCAAACAAACACAGTTAAAATATGACACGAAAGAGTTTAGAAATTTAAGACAAAAATTTAGAAATTAAATAATGCAAGAAACTCGAAAACCCCTGATGAGTTCAGCCATAGTAATATAGGATTTGATCCTCGACTTCCATTCACATATTATAAATAATTCCTAATATATGTTTTATCCCATGATGTGGAGATCTTGATCCAATGACTGCTCCCACGAACTATCATTTCTCAATTCTGCCCCCTCCTACAGCTCTCACCTCCTATAGCTCTCATCTCCTTCCGATATAGCTAGCGGTGTGATTTACACTGCCACCACTATCCTTCACTTCCGGTGTTTATAAACCTGACTACGCATTTTAAATTAAATCAGTGAGTAGTTTGGCTCACCAAGACCCACCGTGAATACCCATTCTAAGTCCATTTTGTGCTACTTAGAATATTATACCTCATATATTACCCCACATATATTACCCCAAGGGGTATCATCCACCTATTTTCCACAAACACGGAATATGACCGTCGTACACCTATGCCCCCAAAGGGATATTAGATTACCGACCTGATTTCTCGTAACTCACCCATCGTCCATAGACCAACCCAATAAAGAATTAAAGCCTAATCTAATCAAATAATAAACAATTATGCATAGTTGTCACTTCTAAACATGACCTTCACATTGACCTTTGACTTTGACCAAACTAACAAAAAGATGAAATTGTCCCGGGTTCATTCCCGAGCCTTGCACTAAATCATGATATAATCTCAATTAATTGTACATCCTAATATTAATCACGCATAATCATAATAAATAAACACTAGTAATAATGATTATAAAGCAATATATAGGAATAATATGAGAATATCCCAAATTTCTAACCAAACATGTTTAGCAAATGCTCCCAATTACTAATCTACCTCGGGGACCTCTATAACCTTATCCTAGAGGCAAAGACACTTCTATCATGTAAGAAGGGAACTTCAAGTGGGATATAGGGGAGCTTATGGATGTCATTACTCAAGTCACTGAGAGCAATGAGATATTTACGGGGGCACACAAGGAGAGACTTGGAGAAGTTGGGCATAAGGGCCTTTTCTAGCATCAATTTCCACCTCTGTGAGTCGATTGGGAGCATTAAGAGGTTACTTGAAACTTCTATCTCAATCAAAGATCAATATAAAAGCAAAACGTGTGCGCTATCACATTGTGAAGTGGGGAAGAGGCGAAGGAACCCACAGAAGTAGTTAAGCAAGAAAAGTATCCTCTGACTGAGAGAACTAAAAGAGAATGCAAAGAAGAAGTCCAAGTTGAGAAAGGCACCAACGATGTGGAGATCGTGCACAAAGAACCCAAATACACCTACTCTCCACGGGTGCCCGCCACTAAAAAGCTCGAGAAAATCACCCTTCCACCACCATTTAAAGCGGCTTTGAGGGCAAAAAAAAGGTTTAAGTGGAAAACGAGGCTATTCACGAGGTCTTAAAAATGTGTAAGGTTAGTATCGCGTTGCGCAATTCATACCTTATTTTAAGCATATTTGAAACACATATTTGTAATAGATCGTAGGTCTTGTGTAAGTATGTAGGATAATTTACCAATTAGAGGGTTAGGATCACATTGCATAATTTTATGCCCTTACCCTTTAATTTGTGAAGTGTTTTCGTTAGTTGGATTCCTTCCATGATCGGGTCGAGAATTGAAGTTTGAATGCAAAGCAAAGACTAAATCATCTAAGAAGACCACTTGCAAAAGTGGTGGAAGAAAGAAGGTTACTTGCAAAAGTGGTGGAAGAAAGATTATTGTAGAAGAGCTTGAAGATCAAGGCAAAAGAAGTGAGCAATGAGTCAAGAAGACTTAATCATTTGCACGGTCCGCTAAATTCAGTTGGGATCATGAGCATAGAGTGAAGCTCCAGCTCACTGTGCAAATGTGCACGGTTCGCGACACTCAGTTTGCATCTAAGGGAAGAAATGACTTCTGGATTGCGGACCATGCAGAAGCCCTAGTTTAACTCATCTTTTAAATTCTCCCTTTATCTTTCCTATAAATATCTTTTTTATCCTTTGGAAAATGGATAGATAAGTAGCTAAAAACCACTCGATTTTCATGACTTTTTCTCATTTATTGCATGATTACGATGGATTCTTGTATATTTTTAGGGGTTTTATGTTTCTAGGCTAGATTAGTGCTTAGGCGCAAATGCTAATCACTTTCAGCATGAAATTGTGAGATTTGAATTGTTCAACTTTTTTATATCGATTATCAATTGTATTTGCTCCTTGTTGATTATGATTTATGTATGATTATGATTAGGATGGCATATAGTTTTTATTGTAAATTGATTGATTGCTACATTTTAGGATGTATTCGAAAGATTTCATCTCTTTGTCGAGGTAGCCACTATGCACTATTAGCATGTGCACAGTTCATCGTAGTAGTTCTTAGAGGATAAAATTGTGCCATTTCATGTTTCTATTTATGCAGCTCATCTAGAACATCGAATGGTCATGTTAGCTCCCCGTGTTTATTGCTATTCCAGGGCTAGTCTATCGGCGCGGTTCGTCTAGATTGACCCGGGGGTAAGGGCTATGGTGTGGCGCAGTTCGTAGCCAAGGGGAGCTGAGAGATGTCGAGTCAAGGGGTACTAGAGGAGTTAATCTCTCCATAATGTGTGATCAAGGCATTAGAGTAGGATAATAAATCGTTGATAGATGTACAATCTAAAAGTGTGAACCAAATTGCTCCCAAGTCTTGTTAGATTCTTGTTTTCAACTAATTATTGCATTATAATTGGTCTTAAGTTCTTAATTTGATTAGTCGTGAGTTGTAATGGTTTCTAAACACCCCTTGTTTATAACACACTCATTTTCCATGAGGAACGACCCCTACTTACCACTAACTACTCTCTAGTATCTAGCTGCATTATCGTGTAGAAATAATAATTTTGGGAGGGCACACAAAAGGTTTTACCAAGTGATGACAATGGCAGTGGTGGTGGCAGCTAGAGCCTTACTATTCAAGTTCAAGTTCAACATTGAATTTTGTCTAACGAGGCCCATTTTCTGATAATCATTTTCTAGCTAGATGTTTAATTGATGTCTGACAAAAATCAGTTCGAATATGGGACCAAACATGTTTGATTTGAATTACATTGAATGTGAATATGTGATATAAGGGTAGGGATGGCAATATTGACCCATGACCCGGGGGTCAAGCTGGTTTTGTAAATTTAAACTCGGCTGGGTATGGGTAATATGAATAATGAGTTAAATGAGTAAAATGAGTTAAATGAGTAAAATAGGTAAAATGAGTAATGGTTAAATGAGTAAAATTGGTAAAATGAGTAATGAGTTAAATGAGTTAATGGGTAAATTGAGTAATAGGTTAAATGAGTAATTAAAAATATGAGTTGAATGAGTGGAACTTGCAGGTTGACTTCGGATTGATAAAATGGTCAAAGAAGTGGGTCTGACCCTGGTTTACCCATTTCTATTTTTGCACCGACCCCTTTTTTTCCTACTTTTCTCATTTTCCAGTTTACCTCCCACTCTGTCACAAGAAAACTCTACAGAATCTCACTTTCAGAGAAAACCCTAAAGTCAAATCCATAATCCTAAACCAACCATGAATATCCGAACAATCAAGCTCCACGAAGCTCACAAGACTGGCAGCGGCTAAAATGGTGCCAAGTCATTCTGCTCCATCCTGTGGGACCAGAGAGGGGAGCACATCGTAACGACGTCGTCTTGGACCCATCGATTTGGATTCACGACACCCAGTTTCCTCTGTAAAGTCTAAATCTCTCAAACACCATAGGGAGGGCGTAACGGTGTTGGTTCTTAGCCCAAATTTAACCTGCCTCACCTCTGGATCTAATGATCATTCGGTTAAGCTCTACCGTCTGGAATCACTTCAAGGTTTGCTGCAAACACAAGAAGAGGAGCACTGGAGCACAGATTGAAGAGAATCTCTGAATGAAGGAGCTCCATTACATATTAGTGAAGGAGCCCCATTACAAATTTTCTGAATCCCCGAATCTCTCAAGCTTCATGGTACACGCGAACTCTCTTCATGGTACCGTGACTAACGTTGATTTCCTAAATTGCTCAAGCTTGACGAGCCAGATTTATCAGCGCGGGTATATGAAGAATAATTACTGTTTGCCGGGAACTAGACACGAGTGGCCCGTATGGGTCCATATTTTAACTCATATAGGTTGAAAATCGCAGGTTGATTCATTTTTTATCCACCGATTGAGGGATTTTCAACAAGCGGGCACTGGCGGATCTAAGGTGTGGGCACATGTCACCACTCACCCCACCCTTAATGTCTGGTAGTCTTATTTTTAATTAATTTTAAAAAAATTAATTGTATATATATTCTTAGTATATTGATAAATTTTTGTAGCAATTTTAAAAATATTTATTAGTTGTACAAAATACTCACATAATTACTTGTTATAAGAGTCCGTTTGCACCCTCCTTGTTTTAATCAATTTATTTCGAGATAATTGCAACAAAATTATAGATATGAGGAATTTACATCATATACTGGTTAATAATGTACTAATCATGTGCAATGGAATGAAATGTTCCTTATTCAATCCACGATTGTTTTGTTGCAGTATTAGGGAAAAAATCGTATTCAACTATTGAAGAAATAGTTATTAAACTTTATCATAATATTTAAAAATTGAAAGAAATATTGTAATAGTATATTATTTATACTGAGATTTAAGTTTCATTAATATATTTTATTTTTTAATATACTATTAATTGTGTCCCTACTGAATTTATTTTCTAAATCCGCAACTGCACGCGGGTTGAGCAGGTTTCAATTCGACCCGTATTAATCCCGACCTATTTTAAACCTGTTATAAAATGGAAAAAATGGGTCATACCCATATTTTTTTATTACCCATATCATCCGTCTCATATTCGACTCGTCTAACCATTTCTCACATTTATATACGGGTTAATCAACTCTGGTGGTAGCATTGTTGTTTCACTTGTGATGGTGGTTGTGGTGCAATAATGTTAGGCAGGGGGAAGTGCAAGTTGTTATTTTTAGATGACGAGTAAAAAGATTGAAAATTTATGGATTAAAAAATATAAATCATAAGGATGATTATTAGGGTAGAAAGGCGATTGTCTAAAATGCAGGTCATAAAGTATCATGAAATTAAATGTTGGAGGTAAATGGAAACTCTTTTGTGACTCGTCCCTGGCTACGTGTCCTTGGGACCCTTCGCCCACTCGCCACCAGTGGGAAGCAAGCTAGCCCCCTATGCTGGTTGGGACAATATGGCATTTCCATCGCGAAGGATTCAATCCAGCCACAGGTTCCCCTACGGCTACCTTGTTACGACTTCACCCCAGTCGAAGACCCCACCGTGGTATGCGCCAATAAGACCACTAAAAGCCTTTGTGGCATTAGTGTGACACAGAAGTCATGGGTGACCATTGGTTCGATGCTTCGGGCGAAACCAATTCCCAGGAAGTTCAATTTTTTAAAGTAGTCTATTTGAGGCTAACAACCATTTTAACATAAGCACCTGAAATAGAACAAAAAGTAAAATTTGGATACTCAAAATAGATAAAAATAAATTTAATAAGTAACTCAAATGAGACTTTACGTTTTTTTATTGGCCACTTAACGGTGACACTTTCCATTTTTAGTAAAATTTAAATAATTTTTATTTGCAATTTGTTTCTTATTTACCAAATTCATTCTCCTCCACTAATTTTTCTTTTCAAAAAAATTGTACCATTTTGAAGGGCGTTATTCATTACGGACAGGAGAGAGTATTACAAAACACGGCCAACCACATTGACTGATTGAGGGGATAGAGTATTACGGACAGGGAGGAGCATCTCTCTAGGAGGGGATAGAAACATCTATGGACGAGCCCCCATCTTGTCAAGAACGTGGTCCTATCTCAAAGATCATTTCTTCAATCCCCCTAGGCCAAAGAATCCCTAATGATGTAGATCTTCAGTTCTTGTGGACAAGCGAATCCCCTGATAATCTCCATGAAGGTTATTCACTTATTTACCTGAAACACCTTCGATCGGGACTCTGCTTCCCTTTACCCTCTCTATTCTCCAAGCTTTTGAGGGAATTCCATGTTAGCCCGGAACAGTTGCATCCCAAAGTCCTAGTCATCATCATGATGTTTCTAACGAGGTGTAAGGAGCTTGGGATTAGGACGAGATATAATCTGCTCCGTTTCCTGTACACCATATCTTACAGTGGAAAATCGATTGAGAGCATTATCACACTTACTGGGAGGGAGAAGAAACATAGGATCTTCCCCATTCCTTCTCACTCTGGTAAATGGAAAAGCCAGAGGAAGGGGATTACTTTCAACTGCACAAGGTATAAGGTTCTTCAATGGAATCCATATATCAAGGTTGAGTCCTCGAAGTATGGAAAGTACTCCTACCCTAGGAGTCTCGAGGATGATAGGAGACTCCTTTTATCCTCGTACATGAATTACAAGTCTTTCACTAACTGAAACAAGAAAATCAGTCGTTTTATCTGGTCACCCCAAATATATGAGGAATTCGTGTATCAACAATTACGGAAGGATAGAGAACAACCTACAGCTTCAAGTTCTCCTCTCGAGATTAAGAAAGGAGAAAAAATAAAGAAGACTTCCGAGGACTCTTCCAAGGAGCCCCCTCTCGATACCCCTCCAAGTGATTTCAGGACCCGGAAATCTCCGAATGTGTTAATAAGTTACTTACCCCGAAAGCTATTTTTTTTAAAAAAAATTACGTTTATTTATGCATCTTTTGTTTATTTTCCTTTCCTTCTTTTCTTAGTGGGTCTTGGCTCGGCTCTGCTTCCCCTAAAGAATGACGGCGGAAATAAGGGTGGCACTACCCCCTCAGAATCTATATCCACCATCCCAAAAGTGGGTAGTGGAATGTCCACTAAGGATAAAAGAAGGGGAAAAACCATTGGTTCTTCCAAAAGGAATCAATGGCAAAAAATGATAATAGTGGTCGGGAGGCTATTACTCCAACTTCCCTATTAAATACTCTCACCACCTCCTCGAGGATGCCTGTCATTGATGGGAGGACTCTCGAGCAGCTCAGCTCACATCCTAAGGTTGATATATATATATATGTATATATATATATATATATTTATGTATTGATTTATTTATTATGCACTATTACTATCTTCATATCTAATTTCCTCGATCATTCCTATTCTTTAGGTGTCGCAGCGCTTTGGTGGAGTAGCTCAAAATCTCTTTCTTATTTTAGAAGCGGTGGGCTCCAATTTTGGCCTAATGGAAGAAAAGATTAACTAAAAAGATCGTGAGCTTAAAGAAAAGGATCACGAACTTGGTAGTATAGTAGAAGAACTTGAGGCCGAGAAGAAGAAAAATCTTAATCTTGAGGCAGATAAACGAAAGGCCATGTTGAAGGAGTAAACTCTTGAGACAAAAGTAAAGGCAGTCGAGGACCCAAAGTCCTAAATTATGCTCCCCGAGGCTTTCCATGAGCAACTGCTCAATAACAAAGAGCCGTTCAATTTCTTCGTTGAGCTCCCCGAGATATCCAAAGAGCTTGGATGTAGTCTTCTAGCCGAAGGGGAACTGAAGAGAAGGTTATCTTTACGTATGTCAGAAGAAGATGCTACATTCGTGGAATCTCTCATTAAGCCCAAGCTCGTGAATATCCTAGATTCTAAATGGAAGGGAGCTGTCAAAGGAGGTTTAAGTTTTCCTTCTTCGAATTTTTGAAGGCTAATGGTCGCTTCCATATTGCCAAGGACATTCGAGCTGTCATCCTTCCAATGGTGGCTATTGGCGTGGTTCAACAATCAGCCATAGAGGATAAATCTACTAAGGATAAAACTCAAGCTGACACTCGGTCCACCACTAAGGAGGGCTCTAATAGGGTAGGATTTGAAGTGTAATTTTTGCCTCTTTTGGCACCTTATGTATGACTTCCCCCCCCCCCCCCTTTATATTAGACGAGAAATTCCCTTCACTGATTGTTTCTTTCCTTTAAATTTCTTTTTCCTAGTGTAATCAATTGAAAAAGCAACTTGAGAGCATCTACAAAGAACTCTCAAGTACTCGAATCGAGTTGAAAGAACAAAGCAAGATGGTAATGAAGGCCATATTAGATCTCACTAAATGTAATTCTTAAAAGGATTCTCTTCGTGGGGAAAATGACCTATTAAAAGAAGAGTTAAACTTATGGCACTGGGGTAAACATCCTTCTATGTTAGAAAATGTCAAAGTCGAGAAGCCTGACCAGATATTACATCTCAAAGTCGTCGACAGTTGTGATCCCGCCAAGCGGGATTACCAATATACGATTCAGAGCATCAATAGACAGTTTGGTTGGAAGAAATTTTAGCCGAAAAATGTCCAATCGCTGAAGAAGACCCCTCCTTGATCGAGTCCATTATTTCCGAGAATATTTAACTTTCTGAAGAAGTCGAGTCCTCCAAATTGAAAATCAAAGAGTTGGAGGAGAGAGCATACCTCTTCGATGTAAGCCTTCGTGCTCACTCACATTATCATGGGGTTCTCTGCCCGAGAGTTATAGATAGTCGGGTCCTGCCTAGATTTCTACTTAAGGCTTCTCACCATTGTCTTGTGGACCGTCAAGTGCACACTCGAGGGACTGATATGGAAAAGGCAGCTTCCAGCACCATTTTGGAATGGTTCGAGAGCTAAATATTCGAGATCCTCCCCCCTTGGGTCATCAAAAATCTTCAGTATCTAAGAAGTCTGGATCTAAGAGGGGAGATAAAAATTGTGGATCTTCGAGTAACAAGAATGAAGAAGTTTCCAGAAGTCGTACTATAAGCGAAGATGACTCCTCTAAGGTTCCTTGCAATAAGTTGAAGGTGGATCTATCTGAGTATCCCGAAGAGGAAAAAATGGAAGATCTTCAATGTGCATCCAAAGTCAAGATGGATGAACTCGAAAAAATTGAGGTTAAGTTAGGTGACATAGGCAAATAGGTTATAAGTACATATCCCAATCAATGTATCGAAAGTGTCCATGTTGTAAACGATTTTCATATTGCTTATCAGTTGTATTTGGTTATTATCTTTATCATAGCGATAAATAGAATGATATAATTTGTTCAGCCATTACTGGAGGCTTTTACAAAATTATACTGTGAAAATTTGAATATAACTGATCAGCCTTCTCCATCAACCATTTCATTTATCAAGTATTTTCTACCATAATTTCACTCAATACTCAGCTTTAATAACGGGAAAAATTATAAAGGGTTCAGCTTATCAGTGTGTTACCCATGTAATAAAAAAATACTTCTTATCAGCATTTCATTTTACTATTGGCCTAAAGATTCAAAATTATTACAAAGGGTTCAACTTATCAACATGTTACCCGAGTTCTTGAAAGGTTCAGCTTATCAACATGTTACCTAGATCCTCAAAAGGTTCATCTTATCAGCATGTTACCTCTGTTTAGAGAATGTCGCTTATCAGCGTACCACTCTGTATTTTCAAAGCTGGTGATAATTCATTAGATTGGTGATGTTCCATCTTCTACGAACCCTTGTCCCATTCATGGATTTGAGTACATAGCTACCTCCTGGATATGCTTCCTCAACCTTGTAGGGGCTTTCCTAGTTGGCAGCTAAATTTCCTTTGGGTTCACGACGATTCTTCTCATTTTTCCTCATTACAAGGTCCCCTTGAGTGTACACAACTTTCTTAATTCTCCTGTCATAGTAGGCTTGATCCTTTCCTTCATTTTATCTTTATGCAGGGATGCCAAATCTCACTTTTCCTCTACCATATTAAGGTTTAAACATCGATTTTCGTTATTTATCCTCTCTTCTGAGGCTGCCATCAATCTCAGACTTGGAACTCCGATTTCTACTGGGATTAATACTTTCGAACCATACACCAAGCTATAAGGTATTTCGTTGGTGGCCGAAGATTCGGAGGTTTTGTATGCTAACAAAACACTAGGTATTTCCTTTATTCAATTACCTTTTGCCCCCTCGAACCTTGGCTTGATACCGTTCATGATTTTCTGGTTGGTTAGCTCTACCTGACCATTGGCCTATGTGTGGTAAACCGTTGTTACCTTCTGCTGGATTTTATATTCCTCACACCACTTTTTAAACGGATCTTGGCCAAATTGAGTTTCCTTATATGTGATTACTATCCTCGAGATTCCGAAGCGACAGACAATGTTCTTCCAGCAAAACACAATGACTTTTCTTCCCTTGATGTTCGTCAATGATTCCGCCTCAACCCACTTGGTGATATAATCAACAACCACAATGAAATATCTAAACTTCCCAGAGGCCTCCGGGAAAGGTCCCACCAGATCAATATCGCAATTTTCAAATGCCCATGAACCATGAATGCTCGTTAACTCTTCTTGGGGAATGTGGATTAAAGGAGCATACCTTTGGCACTGGTGGAAAGTTTTTATGTACTTGTTTGCCTCATCAAACATCTTTGACCAATAATATCCTGCTCGAATAAGCCTTCTTGCCACTGATCGAGCCCCCTGGTGGGAAACCACACATACCCTTGTAAACTTCCCTTATCAGATAATCATCTTCGCAAGGGGCAACACACCGAAGAAAAGGTTGCAAATGTCCCCTTCGATACAGAATCCCATCTTATAACACATATCTCGGGGCCTTTAACCCGACCTTCCTTGCTTCCATTTAATTTTCTGGTAATATTCCTCCTCGAAGGTAGTTTAATATATCTGTCATCTAGCTCTTTTCCTCCTCGACAGCCATTACCATTGGCTTATCAAAACTTTGTCTGCTCAGGCTTTCCAGGAATAACTGGCATCGAGACTGTGTTCCCAAATATGAGGAGGCAAGCTTACTGAAAGCATCTGCTTTGTGATTCTCTTCCCTCGACATCTATGTTAAAGAGTACGACCAAAAATCCTTCAACATTTGTTTTACAATATTCGAGTATCTTTGTAAGTTTCGTTCCCTGACCATGTACTCCCCATTCACCTGCTAAACTATGATATAAGAATCACTATAAATTTCCAGATCCTCCACCTTCAATTATAGCTAATCATAAACCAGTTATCAGGGCTTCATATTCGGCCTCGTTATTTGTGGCTTTAAACGTAAAATGCAGTGCATACGGATAATATTTTCCATCAGGACTGGTAAGTAGTACACCGCCCCCACTTCCTTCTGAGTGCGATGAACCATCTACGTACAACTTCCATACCTTTCTTGTCTCCTTGGCCTCCATTCGGGTCTCATCCTCGATTTGGATTGTCTCTGAGGTCTCTACAATGAATTCCGCCAGGGCTTGGCCTTTGATAGCAGTTCTGGGTTTGTACCGAATATCATGCTCCCCAACTCAACTGCCCATTTCATCATTTTACCTGAAGCTTCTGGTTTAAAAAAAATCTGCCTGATTGGGTAGTTGTTAAACACCATAATTGTATGCCCCTGAAAATAAGGATGCAACCTCCGCGCAGTGTGTACTAGAGCTAGGATCAATCTCTCGACAACTGTGTACCTCGTCTCTAGACCTTTTAAGGCTCGGCTCACATAATAAATAGGGTGTTGTTGCCTTATCTTCTCCTTTACCAATACTGCACTGATCTCTAGGGGCGAGGAAGAAATGTATAGGAACAATGTCTCACCCTTTTCAGGTTTCATGAGGGTAGGTAAGATTTGTAAATGCTCTTTCAGCTGTATAAATGCTTCCTCACACTTCTCAATCCACTCAAACTTCTTGATCCTTTGGAGAACATTAAATAAGGGGAGGTGTTTCTTGGCCCCCTTTGAGAGGAATCTACTTAAGGTTGCTAGAGAACCCGTAAGTTTCAGTACCTCCTTTAACGTTCGAGGACTACTCATTCTTACCAAAGCTTCTAATTTTTTTTATTGACATCAATACCCCTCTCAGATACCATGAATCCCAAGAAGTTTCCAGCCCCTACTCTAATAACACACTTAGTAGGGTTTAACTTCAAATTTGCTCCTTAAAGTTTCTTGAAAATTTCTCCCAAGTCCACCAAGAAATCCTCATAACTCCTGCTCTTCACAACTGTATCATCGACATAGATCTCTACATTATTTCCAATCTGTTTCTTAAACAGTTTATCTATTAACAATTGATAAGTATCCCCAGCATTCTCAAGCCCAAACGACATATTCTTGTAGCAATAAGTACCCACATCTGTAATAAACGAGGTCTTGTCCTTTTCTTTCTCCGCCATAAATATCTGGTGATACCCCTTATGCGCATCGAAGAAAACCAAAACCTAGTATCCTGTGATAGCTTCTACTAACTTATCAATAGGCGGTAAGGGATAGTTGTCTTTGGGGACACACATGTTTAAACCCGTAAAGTCTATACACATTCTCCAGGCACCACCTTTCTTTGGCACCATGACTGGATTGGCCAACCACTCTGGGTAGAATACTTCTTCGATTAATTTGGATTTTAACAGCTTCTCGACTTCCTTCGTGATAGCCTCTGCCCTTTCGGGAGCAAAGACCCTCCTCTTCTGTTTAACAGGATTTATAGAAAAATCTATGTTCAATTCATGTAATTCTAGGCTCGAGAGCACTCATTTCAAGTCAAAAGTATCCCACGAAGAGACATCTTCGTGCTTTTCCAACATCTTGCATAATTCTTCTCTGACTTTCTTCGGCATCAATCTCCCTACAACCACTATCCCACGATCCTAAATGGGCACTAATATCGTGCCTGCCGTACCAATATCCCCGTGTACCGAAGCCATATCCCTCCCTTTCTTAGCTTTTCGTACCGCTGTAAGATTACAACTTCTAGCCACAGTTTGGACCCCTCGAATAGAGGCTACTCCCTTGGGGGTGGGGAACTTGATCATCAAGTAATAAGGTGACCAAACTGATCTTGCTTGACACACACATGATCTTCCAAGAATCACGTTGTAAGGTGAGTAAGCATCAATGACAGCAAAATTGCAGTCTATTGTTACTTCCTTATCTCCATTGGATACTCGAACCTACAAAGTTATCTCCCCCAGAGAAAATATAGGATTACCTATAAATCCAAATAAGGCCGAGGTTGACATCTTCAAATTACCTTGTCCTATGTCTAGCTGTTCAAAACAATCGATAAACATTACTTCCACTCCGCTTCCATTATCAATGAACCCTCTTTATCAACGAATTCCCTACCAATGCCGAAACCATCATAGGGTCTACATGTGGAGTTTGGTCTGGAACTGCATCCGCTCAGAAAATGTTATAGTCTTATCCTTTCGAAACCTCTTATGGCAAGGCTCTCCTGCTGGGATCTTTCGAGCATCCGCCTTCATGATCTTATTTGAAGATATGCCTCCCAAAATTCCATTAATCATGTTGATAACCCTGGGGATTGGAGGATTGTTCTCGTTTTTGTTCATCTGACTGCCTCCACATTGTTCCAGTGGTTCTCTACCTTCTTGCCCTCGAGTCCCTTGATCTCGTAGCCTCCTGTCATCTCTACCTTCATTGTTTTCTTGTATGGTTGCCATTCCCTGAGGTCATTCCTGGGTCTCAGAGGTCCTGCATGGGGATTTTGAGGTCCAAAATTTCTAAAATGCCCTTCCTTTCACTCTCTTGATCTCCATCTTTAACTGAGCACAATCATTCGTTTCATAACCATAATATCGATTATGATCAAAGTATAGGTTCATTGATCTCATCGCCCTCACGACATTTTGAGTGTTTTGCATAGGTGGAGGCGGTCAAATCATTCCCCTTTGTATGCTTAAAATTTTCGCTGGAGTTCTTCCCATGGGGGTAGGCATCATAGGGGTATACCTTTCGAATTTATGCCAGACTACTTCTGCTAGCCTCTTTTTCATAGGTCATTTCCCTTTCCTGACATCTCACCCCAACTCTCCCTTTTCTTTTTTGAGGCCCCTTCCACCCTTGAATATTGCTCCACTACTTCTTAAAGCTTTTGTAACGTTCGGGGGGTGTTTGCACTCAACTTCTTATACAACTCCAACATCTGCATCCCTAACAGATATCCTTGAATTACTTCATTTTATTTGGTATCCACTAAATCCAAACTCTCATCACCATATCTATGATATAATGCCTCTGTCCTTTCCCCCACCTTTTGCTTGGTCTGATAAAGCTCCAATATGGTTTTTGAGATTTTTTTCTTCTGGCATACCTGCTTAACAAATCCTCACTAAAGTCCCTATAATAATGTAGGGAACCTCTGGGCAACTTCTTGAACCACTCCTGAGCATTTCCTCGAAGATAGCTCCCAACTAACTTGCACGTCAACCTCTCCTCAAAATCTCTCGCGTTCATCAGGCTTAAAAATGTTTGAATGAACTCTCCAGGATATGTCTCACCACTATAAGTAGGAAGTCCTTCTGGTGGCTTTATATCCACTGGCCATCGAACCCCTGTTATTATCGAACTAAAAGGTGATCCAGTGGCTTGACTCATAGGGCCAATCAATCTATCTAACTCCCTTCTCAACGAGTCTCCAGCGTTTGTGATTGATCCCTGTTGTTTGCCAATTTGATCCAAACCACACTTGTTCCCTCCAAACTTCATGGGGTATATCGGCTGGGCACCTGCATATCCATGATTCATCCAAGGTTGCATGCTCCCTGGATAAACCGGTAACTGCCCATAGGGGTTATAAGGCCCTTGTGCTGCTTCTATGCTTTCATATTCTTGTACTTCCGACGTTGTTACCATCCCGTATCTTGCCTCGATTCATGGGATAGGGACCAACGAGGTCATCGGAGCTAGGAGAGGTATAAAAATACTACTCTCTGCACGTTATCCTGGAAAGAGGGTTGAGCTCACACCTGGAACGCTTCTCCTGCATATCCTGGATAAGGGTAAGCTATCACGGGCTGAGATATCGACCCCGGAGTTAAGGCCGCCGGTATCGGTGGTTCCATCTCTCTCGATGCACTCATAGGTCTCGGAGGAGTGACTCGATATCCTGTTGCCTCTAATGCATGTGCCACCTGTGCCAAGTTCTGCCATGATCCAAGTGCTCCCAGGGTCTAATTCCCCTGATTACTTCGTCCTTACGCCTCTATATATTAATCATCAGAAACTTCTGCAAATCGCCTATCTCTATCATCATGCGGACTAGCGGGTACATTCTGGATCATGATAGTATTTCAAACTCCTTTCCCCTTATTAACCTCCAAATGTCTCGAGGGTCCAACTAAATCCACTCGAGGAACTTCAGGAATTTTTGGATCGGGTCCACTCAAAAACTGCATCCTTTCATTTTCAGCACTTGAGACATGCATTACTCCCAGCTCAGCTACAGATGGTCGAACCTCCTAAGGATCACTACTCCGTGATTCTTGAGGATTCGCCATATCGCTCTTTTTCGATTGCACTTCTTCACCAGCTCCTACTCCTGTAGACATAAACAAAAGAGCTCGAATCTGATTCAATCGGTCCCACTTGGTTTTCCATTTTGATGCGTGTGTGAACCGAATGGACCAACCACTCGAGCTCTAGGTTTATTTCCTGCAAGCCCTGGGGCAATCCCAGGGTAAACTCTCCAAATATTAAGTTAGCTAAGAGAATCCAAACTGTATATTTGTGAATAAATACTAAAAACGAATGCATACCTGGTAGATATACATTATATCCCTAACGTATATCTCCTTATCTGTCGCCATTATCCCATAAATACGGTAATAATATGTACCGTTTCAAACCTTCTTGGGCTAACTAACACCGACCCATACTCCAGTTGGGTCCAGTCCTTATCACCAGTCATGGCGGTGTCGGATGTCGCCTGATCCAATCATACTGATTTGAGCCTTCATTTTTTTTTAAAAAAACTACATTTGTTTTTTAGTACATGTTTTATGTTTGTGCTAGCCTGCAATCCTGTTTTTATTATTAGTTGTGGAATGCTTTTTTCTTTATATTTTTTTGTGTTTCTCAAATTTGTGATCCGAATGATGTTCATGCTCAAAGTTATGATCCGAAGTCTCTAGCTCTACGATGTTTTAGGAATATTTCGTTGTATTCTGTGTCTGTGATGTTCAGGTTCCCTGCCTTTTTTACTTGTTGATCATCAATTGTAAAAGTCCCGTCCCATGGACGGATTGGACCTGGTTGCTAATAGATTATCTTTTTTTTTCCAGAAAATTGGTTTGTTTACAGTGCAATTACTATTTTGGTTATTCCTGTAATGTATTTATTTATTTTTTAAGACTGTAATGATGCATTATAGTTAAATGTTATTGAGAGAATGAATTTCCCGTGATCATTATTATTGATCTAGAAGAGAAAAATAGAGAATACAAAGCATAAAGGTAGACTAGTCCTAATATAACTCTAGTCTAGTCAACAAGATAAAATCAAATCTAATCATCTAACTGATATTCGGACACCCCCCTCAAGCGAAGCATCAGATGCTCACCGACGCACAGCTTTGATCTGAAGAACTCAAACAGCGGACGAGATAGCCCCTTGGTGAAGATGTCTGCTATCTGAAGATAAGCGGGTACTTGCGCAACTCGAAACCTTCCGGAGGTCACCAACTCCTGAACAAAGTGATAGTCGATATCGATGTGTAATGCACGTACAGGGGAGAGACAGCTGGCGCGTGTACCGAGACACGCGTGTACAAGAATGGGCGAGGCTGCCTTGAAGCTCGTGGACTCACGCGCTTTGCTGAAAACACCAATATGAGCTGAATGCGCGGGATATGCGCGCACGCAGAGAGCTGCGTGAATCTGGCTTGGGAGCACCGGTTTTCCTTCTTCGCCGAACTGAGAAGCTGGAGATGGTGACCGCCAAACTAAGAAAAGAAACGCTAGGAAGAGGCACCTTAGATGCCGGAGATGGAGACCGCTAGCTGAAGAAGGGAAGCTGGCCGGAGAAGATGAAGAAACTAGAACCGAGAAGGATAATGTCGGGGACTGGGGGAACGGTTCGAAGACAACGTTTCCGGAGATGAATTGCCACCGGAGAAGTAGAATCACCGTGGAATTACGCCGGAAAGAATGCCGGAAGTCACCAAACATTGGCCGGAAGTTGGCCGGATTTTCAGTGGAAATTGCCGGAACCGGTGGTTGTTCTATCGCAGGAGAGGAGAGAGGGGGGGGGATTGCTATAAAAAATAATAAATTTAGGGTTTAGGTTTTAGGATCAGAACTTGCTCTGATACCATGAGAGAATGAATTTCCTGTGATCATTGTTATTGATCTAGAAGAGAATAAATAGAGAATACAAAGTATAAAGGTAGATTAGTCCTAATATAACTCTAGTCTAGTCAACAAGATAAAATAAAATCTAATCATCTAACTGAATTATTTTGACAGTTATTATATTTGAAAAAAGTACAATATAGTATTAATGTTCTACTTTGTTCACTGAAATTACAATTACTATGAATGAAATTACATTATACACACGCATGCCAGAACTGCGAGACATTTATCCCACATAGATTGTACAACGGATATGGACAATTCATATTCCACAACAGGGAGATACAAAGGACAAACAAGCGTGGCAGATAACAATGGGTGAAAAATATTTCATAAAATCAGGATACCAGGAACAAGACATAGTCAATATTGGACAACACACCCAGTCAAATGAACAAATTTTGGAGAAAAAATAAAAAAATATTTAGATTCTATTGATTGTGTGGATAGGTGATTCGCCTCTTTCTGGTGTCGCTAATTAATGAATCACGGGAGATCGACCAACTGTACCAAGAAGAGGATTATTGAGGGTCAAAGATAGAGATTTGTAATTCTGCTCCCGTTCTTACTACTATACTACCAAAATGGGTAGATAGTGGCAAGTACCGGGGTCATCGACGGAGATGTTAGGAATATAATAATCAACTACACAAGCCACGACCAGACCGTCAATCCGATTACGTGTCAAGAATAATCAGTTTTGGTAAAACATGATATGAGTGGTTTTGCTAACAATTTACTAACATGCAATTGATCACGAGAATAAATTATATAAAATAGCACTTGGAGAATATTTGCGCAACATGATTAATTTTGTTTCGATCCTTGATTTCATCACATATAAGAACTATGAACATATTCTAGTATTTGTGACATGTGGTGTGGTCGATGGTCAACACTTCCCCATACCTTTCAATTAGGGTGCGCATGTAATGTTCTATCGGCACCGCATCCGTAATTAGGGGAGTGCAACAACGGCCCTGCCTGTTGTCCAGATTTGAATCTCCCCCGTGCTATTACGTCTCGAGCACTACACCACGAATGCTTCTCAGTAGACCTAAAAAGGCAAAGGGGATGAAGCACCTTATCGATGACTCCAGGGTTACAAAACTAACCCTAGTTTGATACTTAAACTATCTCTACCCATAACCCTTCGAACCAACTCTCTAAACTACTGTATGGTCGATCGTAACGTTGACTCGGCAACCCAAGTGCACATACCCACATGGTTCCGGACTATCGTTACCCCAAGAACATCTAGGTTTCCTTCCCAAGGGGATATCATTAATTGCATCAACATGAAAGTAGACTACGGTATGTGCTAACTTAGTGTGACAATCATGCAATCAACAAGAACATGAAGAACCACACATTCCGAGCTCTCTACAATTAGTTCTCTATAATACGTACTCTCTACAAATCCATCATAATCTACACATTCTAGAGCTCTTTAGAACTTACTCTAGACTCTTCCCTACTTAAGACTCCTTTGGACTTTTTTAGATAATGGAGGTGTCATTTGGACCCAAAATTAAGTTTAATCTTGAACAAATCATGCTTGCATAAGCCGCAGTAACATGCCTAAGCAAGAGCATGCATACCAAGTTAATTCCAATGTTTCTTGAGAATCCCATAGTAAGCCGAGATGGATTTTCCGCCTTGACGACAAATAGCAAGTTCAGAACGTAACTAAAGCACTCTTGGCCTGCTTCGAACCAAAAAACATTGATGAAGGTCTTTCCAAAGTACCGCAACAGATTCAAAATATGCGAGCGATCATCAAACTGAAGAATCGATGGTCTGCATAATCAAAACAACAAGCATAAAGTAAAAACTATATCAATTTTCTAAATCAACCGAAGAAGAAGCATATTTATCAAGTGTCCCATAGATGAAGCCAAACTTTAGTTGTGCACAAAAAGCATTGTACAACGCGACCACCCATTCATCATAGTTTTTGCCTTTGAGTAAACGCGGGAAAATGGTTAGACCCGGATGATCTGAAGGATGAAGATAAATAGGTGAATTTAAATAAGCAGGAAGCAAGTTTGTTACTGTAGTACAAAATGAAGCTGGAGCAGACATAATGATACGTAACAACAAACTGCACCGTGTAAAAGAGCAGTAGCAGAAGATGGTTAATTATGCTTATTATATTCATTTATTTGGCTATGATACCGTAATAAGTTTTAGAAGTAATAGGATCATCGAGAAGATTTTTGTGGGTCTCTCATTAATAGAGTTACAGAGTTAAATAGAGATAATTGCATGAGTTGGAGAATAAGCTAGAAGAATAAACTAAAAGATATAATATATCCTCCATCCGTCTCACCAGTAATGACATATTTATCTTTTCAAAGTCAAATTTGGTAAATTTGACCATAAATATAAATTATTATGTATATAATAAATATATCATGTGAAATATTGTTGAATTCTTGTTAATATATATTTTCTAAATATCAATTTTTTATGCGGAATTAGTATATGTAAATAGAGATATTGACGGTCAAATATGATCATTGAAATCTGTGAAAAAACAAATAGTATGTCATTACTGTTGGGACGGAGGGAGTATATTTTTAATAATATTCTGAAAAATTATTTGTATCTTCCAGCTTATTCTTCATATTATATATCCAATCTCATTCAGCTAAAACTAATCAGCAAAACCAAGCTTCACTGGGTCAGATTGGCTCGCAATATACACGAGGGGCAACCACGTCACTTTGCCCAAAGTAACCAATCCCGAGAATGACAGAAAGTAATAGTCTCCACAATATCTTCAACTAGACCACAATCTAAGAGAAGAGAGCGTGATATGCGGGCCACAATCACACGATCAAGGCCCCATAAACAAATATAGAGAACACAAGACAAAGAAATTTCTACTCCCAGAGATGCACAAGCAAGAACAACACTGATTGAGCATCGAAACTTCCTCCCCAAGAACTTTTACATGTACTCGAGGAGGCCGGACTCACCGTAACCAATTTCAAAAATTATCACTACATGGAAGGAATCCCCCGCAACAATGGTCCTGTATGTGGGGATTCATTTTTTCTTTCTGAATTTTTTTAGTCTCTGTGAAAGGCTAGATCTCATGTCAGAGCTACCGCACGTACGTCAGACATGCCGTGGAAGCAAGTTATTCCCACATCCAAGGAGCCAATGAGTAGAAAACTAGCTCACAGTGCCCGGATAGCTAGTAGCAACGGTATGTATACATAATTGTAAGTTTGTTACACTAAAAACGACCCGCAACAAAGTTATGCAAAATAAAATAGACCCACAAGCAAAGAGACTATAAGGAAAATACAATAGGGATCGCTTAGCCATAGAAATAGGTGGACTACATCAAGAATAGATAGATAAGAGATCAAGTTATTAAACACATGCACTATCATACTATGATAGATTTATTAGATCGAATGGTTACATGAGATACTGAAAATAACACTAAAGTTAAAGCTTGAGCTACACATTACGAACATAGACTGAAAAACACCAATGTAGGGATATCACAATAAGGTGTTATCAAGTAAAGGGCACGGTTTGACACATTTATTATCATGTTTTGTTTGGTTGATTGCTAGTTTTAGTTAGGTTTACATTACAAAGGGTTTAGATGACCATTTTTGGTTTTCTTATTTAAATCATGAGTTTTGTAGACTTAATTGCATCTAATGACACTATGTCCTCACGAATGCCTAGATCTTCTTTTGTGAGATAATTAGTAAGTTTCTCGTGAGCACTTTGGCATAGATTGTACATGTCCAACAACAAGAGTTTAGTAGATAGTAGAAGCCCATTTTCAAGGATGGTAGAAGACTACGGGCCACGAGTTAAAACGTGGTATAAGATAAAAGGGTCAAAGAAGGAAGACAAAGATATGGAGGAATTGTAGTCTGAGAGTTGTACAAAGTTTTGAGAATGATCCGAGAAGAATCAGCCTTTGAGGGTGGCAGCAATAAATTCGTCTTCTCGTGCACTATAAAATCGAATACAAGAACTCTCAAATCGGATCAGAAGTTTATTCGTAACGGTGCAAACAAATAAGCCGGCCGACTAGCCGACATGACCCGTGCATGAGCCTAACACCAGCCATGCACGGTCCAAGCAAAGTGGGTTGCATGGCTTGTGCAAATTTACGTGGGCTATGCAAAAGCCATTACATGGAACGTGTAAGTCGCTACACTAGTGCTCCAAAATAACTCCCAAGCGGCTTAGCATGGGCATGGATTATTTCTTTTTATACGGTCCGCTCCGTTTCAAGTTCCAAAAGTGAAGACAAGCCCACGGGGTGTGAAATATAGCACGGAAAGCATCATTTTTCTAAGAAAAAAAGTCCTTTCGATCGATGGGCCACGACAAACGACACAGGGGGCTCAAATTAGATGTTCAAGACTGACACTAGCCAGCGGCCCGTGCTGATCAATGCGGCCAGCACCAGTATGAGGGTGCATAGACCATGCCGATAAATGTGGCCCGCACCAGTAAGAGGGTGCACGGACCGTGTGGCCCACACTAACATGAGGCTGAATGGACCATGCCAGATCTTGTGGCCCACACCAGAATGAGGCTGCACGGACCATGTCATGCCTCATGAAATGCGCGAGAACGTACGTGCACGAACTGTGCCATTTTCCATTGGCCACGCAAATTTCGGCTGCTAGGGTTTTTAGGCCTATTTTGGGCCTTTTTCAAGGTTCAATTCTCCACTTCTATATATAGGAGCCTTTAGTCTTCTAGGGTATAACAAGTAGGCATAATGTCGCTTTTATTCTCCAAGTACGTGGGAAGGAAGAGTAGAGTTCTCTCTCTGGAGTTCTTCTCTTTTCCATCTCTTTTCTTTTCTTAAGTTTTCTTTTATTTTCTTTTCTTTCCCTTATTTTCATAGATCTATGGCATTTAACTCAATATTTTCCATGGATCTATTTTTAGGGAGTAGTTAATTAACTTAGGGATTATATTTGTATTGTGAGATTTCTTAGATCTACCTATTTCTATGTGTTTTGTGATTATTATGTTGGTTTGTTCTTCATATTATTGTATTTTTCATTATTTTCACAATTAGTTAGCACACACCATTTGTCTAATTTCATGTTCATGCAATATTGATAACCCCCGGGGAAGGAAACCTAGATGTGCTTAGGGTAACGATAGTCTGAAACTGTGTGGCTGTATGCACATGGATCGCCAAGTCAACGTTACAATCGACCATGCACTAGTAAGCCGGTGAGTTGGTCTGAATGGTTATGGGTAGAGATTATTAAAGTAGCAAACTAGGGTTAGCTTTGCAACTCTAGATCCATCGATAAGGTGCATCACCCCTTTGCCTTTTTAAGCCTAGGTAGTTACATTGGTGGTGTATTTCCCATGACGTAATCATATGGGGGAGACTTAGATCTGCATGGCATGCAAGGCCGTCGTTGCACTCCCCTAATTACGAAGGTGGTGTCGATTGAAGCTTACATGCGTAGACGAGTATGGGGAAGTGTTGACCATCAACCACACCATGTGTCACAAACATTAGAGTAGGTTTGTAGTTCTTTTATATGCTGAAATCGAGGATCGAAACTACATTAATCATTTCACTCAAATATTCAACAGGTACTAATTTATATAGTTTATTCTCGTGATCAATTGTATATTATTAGTTATTAGCAAACCCTCCCCCAATGTCCGTTAATCAATATTTATTATTCCTAACACGTGATCGGATTGACAACCCGATTGTGGCTTTTTTAGTTGATTATTAGATTCCTAAAATCTCTGTGGACGACCCTGGTACTTGCTACTATCTACCCCTCTTAGTAGTATAGTAGTAATAACTGGAGCAACATTACAAATTTATTATCTTTGACCGTTAAACGTTCTCTTCTCAATACAATTAATGGATCTTCTGTGATTCATTAATTAGTGATGTCGTGAGGGGGCGGGTCAAATTTTGGCTTTGTTGCCGAGGATGTTAGTCTAAAGGTCTAAGTGTAAACTTGCATAGCGTGTTAGTTCGGTTTTAGTGTTGTTCTTTTTCTTTTTTCTTTTCCAAAATAGGTATTGCTTGTGTTCTTAGTGTGAACCGATAATCCTTGCACTAAGATTCTGACTTTTTGTTTTAATTTTAGTTGGAAAAAAATGTGGAGAAAAGAGGCTCAACGAGTGAGATTTTGTAGGAAGTCATGTTGACCACCCTACAGAGTCTTTCTCATAGATGAACAAATATGAGAGAGAGGTTGAATATGTTGGTTTTCAAGGCCGATGGGATCGAGATTGGAACCTGATAATATATGGGCAAACCATGCCTAAATAAGTAATTTAGCCCAAGATCATAGCACTCAAGTGGGCTGAATAAACATGGGAGGAGTAGAAAGAAAGTAAGATTGATGGGACGGTCATGTCCCATCAGCCGTCGTTCCCGTGTAACAAGAGAAAAGTACGTAGATAGAAACTATGATTTTAGAATCATTCACATTATTCACAAGATACTCTCTGCATGTCAAACAAGACTGAACGAAGCGTTGGAGCAGGCACGACCCTATGCCTGCCCAACTAATCATTTTTCTGCTTGTTACTTAGGTAAGGCGATTATCTAGCAGAGAATCCGAGAAGAGTAGGAAGTAGAAAAGATTGACATCAACATTGGCGTCGTCTGTGTGAATCACTTTATCACTTTATGCATTCACGCAGCTCAAAGAACATGGAAGGACAATTGGGTGTTTAAAGCGTCCTCAACCAAGTAATCATGGAGGATGTAACGCACCTGGAGGAGGAGTTCATGCCGACCCTAACACCGACGGGAGAAGGAAACCAGCTACGCACTGCTACAGAGATGGAAAACAACTCAGAGATACTGTAAATGATCCTGACATCACAAAGGGAAGTGATGAAGAGGTTGAAAGAGATAGAAGATAGAGAGAGGGGCAAGCCGGGGAGAAGGGGGAATGAAATGCCACCACTCAAGTTTTTCCTAGAGCGAGAGGGCGACAGTAAAGTGCCCAGTTTGGAGCGGGGTCGAAAGCTGCCTGGAATAGGGCTAGAGATGAGAGCAACACAACTACTCCTAGAAGAAAGGCTCAGGTGGGGAACGCAGCTGATGGCTGCCCGCCAGGAATTGGCCAGGAGTGGCAGGTAGGTTACGTCCTACCTCTCAGAAAAAGGGAGCTCGCCCAAGACAAGGCTCCATTGGCCGGAACGGGGGGAGATGTAAGGAAACAAGGTTTCCAGAGGATCTCCATTCACTAGGAGAGTACAATTGTTCATGGTTTACCCAAATCTTAAGTTACCCCAAAATCTGGGGCAGTACAACAACGAGGCAGATCCAGAGGACCACTTGCACACATTCTGCACGACCATGGCCACTTTTGTGATATCGCAAGCACTTTTGTGCAAAGTGTTTGCAACCACCTTAATGGCGACAGCTAAGGTTAGATTAAAGAATCTGGAGGGAAAAACCATAGAGAGTTTCAGCCAGTTGGAATAGAAGTTCTTGGCCCATTTTATGTAGAGAAAGAAGTTCCAGAAGACACGGTCAAAGATTCTAGCCATCAGGAAGATACCCACGAAGACACTATCAGCGTTCTAGGAATGCTTTATGGATGAAACGAACCAGATGGAAGAAAGAAGTAATCAGTATTCCATAGACACATTCATAAATGGCTTAAGACATGAGCTGTTGTTGAAAAATTGCACCCTTGACCCGCCAAGGACGATTGATGAGCGTATGAGAAAAGTAAAAATTTCATCAGGGCCGATCTTGAAGCTAAAAGAGACACAGGCTAGCCAGTACACAAAGATGCCAGATGCGGACAAGGAGGCCAAGCAGAAGAAGACGGGTCGAGTAAGACCATGCAAGTTTAACTGATTGGAAAAGACGTTCACTCCCCTCATAAAAACACCCAAAGAGATCTTTGCCCTTGTGGGAGGGAAGGGTATATTGGACATCCTAGCCAAGATGAAGATGAGTCCCAGGAAGCAGAATAAGTCCCAGTTTTGTTACTATCATAGAGACCACGGTCATGACACAAATGAATGTATCCATCTGAAGTGGAATATTGAAGAGTGTGTGCAGAGTGGTGAGCTAGAACACCTGGAGAAGGATGTGAGGGCTCAAACAAAGCCACGTACCAGAGCAAAAATAAATACACATGCTCCTGTAAGCAGCAAGACAGCCAGAGTAGGCCAAGGAGTCCGGACCCAAAACGGATCTGTGGAAAGGGAAAGGAAATAGCCAGAGCCAAAGAAAAAGAGGAAGAGGATAATCCCCTAGGGAGGACAGCATGGCAGTGACAAATATTTATGCCATCATTGGAGGCAACGCCGAAGGCAAGATCGAATCCCAGAGGAAGGCATGTTGTAGGCGGACCACGTAACCAATGTCGCCTGACAGGAAACTGGGCACAAATGAAACCATAATGTTTGGCGCAAATGACCCAATACCAGGAAGTCAAGGACGCAGTGATTGTAATGGTCAGGGTAATGGACAAGAGAATCCACCGATCATATGTAGATGGGGACAGCTCGGCCAAGTTTATGTATTAGCATTATTTCGAGAGGTTAGATGAGAACACCAGGAACAAGCTACAACCAATGGACACCCCATTGGTAGACTTTGCAGACAGGACCATGTGGCCTGAAGGAATTATAACCCTCCTGGTAACGGTGGGCGAAGAAAAATGGAGCAAGAAATTGGACATGGAGTTCATTGTTGTAAAGGAAAACAACCCGTACAACATGATATTAGGAAGACCAGTTCTGGCCGTGTTGAAGGGAATAGTATCAACCCTGCACCTGCTTCTAAAATTCCCAACAAAGGGAGGGACAGCCACGGTCAGGGGAGATCATAAAAAGGCCAGAGAATGTCACAGGATGGCTCTCACTAAGAGGAAGAGAGAATATGGAAGTCCGAATCAAGAACGGCATAATAGCAAGGCCATGGCTGTGAGAATGGTTCAAACAGAGGCTACCCATCCAACTTAGCGTAAATGTATAAACAATGGAACTGGGCCAAAGCCAGTTAGGACAGGTGAGAGCCTCCCCCCGCCAGATGTCACAAAAAAGCTCGTCAGTGTGCTAAGGGAAAACAGGTAGGCTTTCGCCTGGAAGCCCGAAGACATGGCAGGTATCCCCAAGGGGATAGGTAGCCATGAGTTGAAAGTGGAGCCAATATGTGGATGACTTGTTATATGTGGATGACTTGTTGATAAAGAGCACCCAGTATGAGACCTTTGTGGAGGATACTGAAGAGACCCCGATGCGATTAAGGTAAACAACGACGATCCTGAACCCTGCCAAGTGCCAGTTCGACATGGGGGCATGGAAGTTCCCCAGGCACATGGTATCCAACGAGGGGCTACAAGAAAACCCAAAGAAGGTGAAGGCAATACTGGAGATGAAATCACCAAGCATGGTTAAATAAGTACATAGCTTGAATGGAAAGCTAGCGGCCATGGTTCGTTTTATATCCTGAGTAGCAGAAAGGAAGTTACCCTTCTTCAAAACATTCAAGGAGCACCTGAATAACCTTTGCGCAACTCAAGGAGCACCTGAATAACCTTCCCACCTTGACCAGCCGGCAGCCATGAGAAATGCTATATCTATATTTAGCAGGAAGCGTGAAAGTGGTCAATGAGGCACTGGTCAGGAAGGAGAACAAGATACAGCAGCTGGTCTAATTTGTGATTCGGGCCTGCAAGGCTCAGAATGAGTTTATACGAGCCAGGAGAAACTCGTGCTAGTCCTGGTTCATGACAACAAAGAAATTGAGGAAGTATTTTCAATCACACCCAGTGGTAGTACTGACCAACCAGCCGCTGAAAGTAATCTTGGCCAGGCCTGAAGCCTCTGGAAGGCTAGTGAAATGGGCTGCAGATCTAAGGGAACACGCCATAAAATATACCCCACGGAAAGTATTAAAAGGGCAAGTAATGGTGGATTTCCTAGCTGTAATGCCCAACGAAGCCAAGAGCGGGAGTTTAGAGATGTAGGCCGACACTCAGATAGCGGCCCCGAGTAGTTTAGAGGGCCTAGACGTCTGGAAGTTGTATGTTGACAGAGCATCAGGAGTTGAAAGAGCTGGGATAGGGCTAGTGATATCTGACGTGCAGGGCACAAAAGTTACCTATGCCTTGCATTTCAAGTTTCCCACCTCATATAATGAGGCGGATTATAAAGCACTGATCGCAAGAACGAAGATAGAAAGGAAATTGGGGGGCCAGGAAACTACAGGCCCACAGAGACTCTATGTTGGTGGCAAACCAATACAATGGTCAGTACACTGCCAAAGAGCCCACCATGATGAAGTAAAGAGACAATATCAGAAGCTTGGTAGCAGAATTCGAAGAGTTTGACATAACAAGGGTCCCCGGGTTGCAGAATACGAGGGTAAACACATTAAGAAAGTTAGCGTCTTCATCACATGCACACTTGACAAAGTCTGTCCTGGTGGATAAGTTGCTCAGGAGGTCTATCAAAGCCAATTTGGTTGAAATGATACAGGGCTCAAGAGATAACTGGACGACTCCCCTCTAAAACTACTTGAAGCATGAAACGCTGCCACCCGATGAAAAGGAAGCTAGAGTGGTCAAGAGGAAATCCCTATAGTATGCCTTGAGGGGCGTTCTGTTGTAAAAAATGGGGCACACATAGCCTTGGCTCAGATGTGCAGAACCTGACATGACAGAGATAGTGCTCAGAGAAATCCACGAAGGAAGTTGCGGGAGCCACCAAAAACCTAGGACAATTTCACCGAGGGCCATTCGAGCAGGATACTATTGGCCAACCATGAAAGAAGATGCAGATAAACAAGTCAGGGAGTGCAATTAATGTCAAGAACACGCCAGAATATAGAGGCAGCCTGCAAAGCGAATGACCAGAATCAGGTTACCCTAGACTTTTGCAAAATGGGGGATTGACATAGCGGGACCATTCCCAGAAGCACCGGGAAGGGAACAAATCCTCATTTTAGCAACAGACTACTTTACCAAGTGGGTGGAAGCCAAATCTGTAGCAACCATATTAGGGAAGATCACACAAACTTCGCCTGGAAAAACATAGTGTGCAGATTCAGAATTCCCCAAGTGATAATGAACAACAATGGGAAATAGTTTGCCAATAAGCCCTTCCATTCATGGTGTGCGGGATTGAATATAAAGCAACTGTTCACTTCTATTGCCGACCCACATGCCAACGGCTGGACATAGGTGATGAATAGAACAATGACCCAGGGCCTGAAAATAAGGCTGGGTCAGGCCAAAGGAGATTGGGCTAAGGAGCTGGCAAGCGTACTGTGGGCATATGAGGCCACTCCGACAGCAACTGGGGAAACCCCATACACAATGTGTTTCGGAACTAAGGTAATCATTTTGCCAGAGGTTGCAATGCCCAGGTAACTAAACCATTGCCACTGTTACCAAAGCCAGCAGGCCGCGCTAACACTATTGAAATGGCCTATGCCGAAGCCAGCGAGCCTCACCATCATGACCGAAATGGCCCATGCCAGGACCAGCACGAGGCACCCCCAGCACTGATTACGACTGCTAGAGTTTTTTTTTGCCACTTTTGGGCCTATTTTGTGCCCAATTCACTACTACTATATGTATACCCCAAGGCCAATTATGGTTTAAGCTTATGTTCATATTTTTCATTTCAAGAATAGCCTAGAAAGAGAAAACACTCTCCCTTCTCTCCAAATTTCTTTCTTTTCATCTTTTATTTTCCTTTTTGCCCAAATGGCATTAAATCCAATGAAATGTTCAGATTCAATGTTTAGGGAGTAGTTTATTAAATTTGGGGATTATATATGTATTCATGTGTTAATATTTATTTTGTGAGATTTCTATATTTACCTATTTCTATGTGTTTTGTGATCATTATGTTGGCTTGTTATTAATATTCTTGTTAATTGCATGACTGGGACACTTTGTTAGCACATAGGTCGAGTTTCATGTTGGTGCATGATATGTCCATATTATACGATGATTTTGGGATCTTTTGTACTCATTTTGGTAGGCTTTTGTTCTTTAGATACACTATTTTACCTTGAAATTCTATTACTAGAGTTAAGAGTGACTTTATCGCTTTTGTCACTTGTAACAAGGATTCCGTGAGACGAGGTAACTGTTGAAGATTTGAAGACCTTGAAGACTCCATTTTGAAGAAAATCAAGACTTTGAAGACCCGAAGAAAGGAAGAGGAGATAACTACACTAAGAGCAAAGAGAAGAAGTCATGTGAGGGTAGAGTACTCTGGCCGCAGCGAGTCGCGACGCCTGTGTCGCGAGTCGTGACGGTCGTCAGCCCATACTTACTTTTTGAACTTTTTGTACTATAAATACTCATTACTTTTCTCTTTCTTCCTAAGCTTTTCTCTCCGTATTCTGAACCTCAAAACCCTAGTTTTTCCATCTTTTCCATCTTAGTTTCTTCTTGAATTCATGTTTTATTTTCTTTTGTTAATTAGTATGGGTTCTAGTAGGTAAACATAACCTTGGGAGCAATTGATTAAATCTTCCAAGCCCATGTCTTGATATTTATATGTAAGCTATTTAGTGCTTTGATACTGTGTATTTATTGTACTTGAATTGGGTTGTTGAATACATTAATGATATTGGAAGTTTGAGTATATGAATTGGTTGTATGATATTGTGTTAGGGTTTGGAGAAATTAGATAATTCTCCCTTTTTTTGATATGAAATCCAAGAGTATGATTTAGGGCTTCTAAAGTTGTTGATGATTTGATGAATGCTAGATAAATTTGATAGTGTTGAATTATTTGTCATGTTTGTTTTGTGTAGCAAATGAGAGAGGTTTATGAACGTTGAATTTTCTTGATTATCTTGTATAAATGCATGAATCGGTTTAATGCTTAAACATGGTGTAGAGTTTATAAGTGTTACCAAGCTTGTTGATTCTTTGTACTTAATTCCATTAATGGGATACCTTTAGGCGTTGAACGACT
>JAULKM010142069.1:0-18181 GCA_032355605.1 Rubia tinctorum | reverse complement strand
TTGAGTATACAGTGTTACCTCTCTCCTTTATATAGGTTGGTAGATAGGGCAACTGTTTTGTTTGCTTGTGATGCAAGTACTGAAGCTCTTCCTTGAACCAGCCTAATGGTTATTGCCCAAAGATATTACTTTAAGGGTAAACTAGAAGAACCAGGGCCAGCTAGGCTAGGCATTCGGGCCTAACATAAATAACGCATTATCAATAAGCCCCTAGAAAGTTGAGGGTTTGACCCTCGAATTCATCCTAGGTTTATCGCGTTCAACCTCCATGTTCCCCCCCCGAATAGTTTGTTGATTTGACCTTCGATATGATCACTTCAAACTCATCATTGGAAGCAGGATGTAATTTTGGAGCTCCTTGAGGGTTCAAGGGTTTGACCCTGGGTCGATTTAGAATCTGATGCCTGAGTTGATTTATTCTCTGGGATATCAACCTTCTAGCCGACGTAGGGTCTGAACTTTGAATTAATTCATTCATTGAGGGTTCGACCCTCAACTTTCTAACTTTTACTGAGGCTCGAGGGGTACGAGACTGCCTTCGAACCTGTTTATTAGCACGAGGCCACGTGCCTCGGTGGAAATGAACAAGGAGGTTTTGATCTCGTGTTTTACGAAAGGGCTCCGGAAAGAGAAGTGGAAAGGACATGGGGGCCGTAATGGCCACTTTGGGCGTGTGACGTCCATACTGGATTCCACGAGTACCACTTTTCCCATTAATGCTGGGAATCTCTTGCCCATGCGGCACATTATCCCATGCTTTTACTTAATTTTTGGCTACCCGAGGCAATCATTACTCTCCATTTCTTCTATATAAGCCGCCTCTGAGGGTCTTTAGTTAATTTTTACCCTAATATTTCAAAACCTTTCTTCTTTCTTCCAGAGCACTTCGCCATTTTCAGAGATATCCGGCTAGACCGTTCCGGCCACTTCACCAGTAAGTCCCTTTTTCCCCCATGATTAGCCTTTTCCTTTTACTTTTCACAATGTTTCAATCATCTTCGGGGGGAAGGGGCAATTCTGGCCTATTTTCTGACTGTTTCTTCTACCGACAGAGTGGAGAACTCCCACCTTCAAAGTTCCCGCGTCGTTTCCTCATCGGCTACCATTTTGAGTTCGTCCGACAGGGGGAATATGGAGACTCCGGCCAATTATCCTCCGCCGCCTAAGGATTACCGCCAGAAGTGGGTCTTGTCAAAAAAGAGGGTTCCAAGGTAAGTAATTCTTCAAAGGGACGAGGAGGGTAGTTTTTTTTATTTTACAAGAGATTTTGGCCCCCGTAGTTGAGAACCCCTAAATAATTCCGGAGGAAATCTGCAACCTACTGTCTACCCCCTCGTCCGAGATTTGGGTTCCCGCAGATTTAAAATTGGAGGTCCTTCAAGATGACAAAACCCCCAGAAACCAAGTTAACCTAGCCCAACTCCATTCGAACGTCATACTTTATGTTATGGCATTCATAAACCAATGCCATAACTTGGATATCACCTCTAGCTACGAACTCTTTAGGTCCCTCTTCTACTTGTCCCGGAGTAAGGATTTAGTACATAAAGATACAGAGATTAAGGTCATTCTCACCATTAGTAATAGTTCTTCTAACCACCTGATCAAAATTTCCTCAAACTGCCGGGACTCGCACAAACCACATGTATACTCCTTCGACTGTGAGACTGAGTGCTACTATTTCCTGAGGTGGAATTCAAAGCTAAAATTCGAGAATGCCGCTAATTATTCCGTTCCAGGGGGGTTGATCGTAGATAAGGATAAACTGTTAGTCGAATCCCTAGATGTTGTTTCCATCTATGGGATGAATGTTTCTGGTTACACCTGGATGACGGGGGTGTATAAAAAGTGGGTCTACAACCAAGACCCGATTTTGATTAAGTTGTCTCCCCCTTCTGACTCTTCAAAGGTCCCTTCCACCAAGAACAAGAAGAGAAAGAAGAAATAGGGTGAGGGTGGAAAACACAAAAAGGATAAAAGGAAAACCCCTTCGACTTTGGAAGGAGGGATTCTTAAAAAGGCAAAAAAGGCAAGAGGTGGTAGCTCCTCGAAGCCTTTGGCCCCTATCTGGGAAGCTGCACCCCTTGGAATCAAAACGCAGGGGGTTACTAAGGTCGTAGAGGCCTCTTCAAAGGTTCCCCACCCGGTTTCAAGAAGATGTTTGCGGCACCCTAGCCTTTGTTTTTGCTTTTATTTTCCATTTTTTGTTTCTTTTCCTAACTCTCCTTACTTTTATTTCAGTGGGCTTCTGTAAATAATTCATCTAGTATGAGGAGGAGGAGGAGCTCGTCTACAAAGAGCCTATCAGGAGTCCCCCTCCAATGCCTTAGAATCATCTTGAGGCCCAGGGTCGTGCGCTTAGAGCCAAGAGAAATCTTGAGGGCCTTTTATCTCGCAGCCCCATCCCAAAAAGGCAGAAAACCAATGATGGGGATTTTGTCAGGTCTCATGCTAACTTTAGGGTCGAGCTCAGCCTGGGGGAGGGTAGCCTCATTCCGTTAGGCTCAATTGACTCCTCTCTCTTCGAGTTCCTGGGGGTAGCTATCACCGTGGGTGCCCTCGATTCTGTTCTCTAAGATTTCTGGGCAAAGATGTGCCAAGCAAAGGAGGCCGAGACCAAGGAGGGGGTGCAAGATATTGAAATGAGTGAGCTTCAAGAGAAGCTAAAGAAGGCTTCCCCCGGCCATGAGGAGGAATTGAAGGAGCTTCGAGAGAAGCTGTCCGCGGCGGATAAATCTGTCGAATCACTGACCAGCGAGAATACCAGGTTGGCAAACCTTTGCTCCGTCGAGCGGCAGGCTTCCTTACTCGAGGTCCACACCAACAAGCTTGTGAAGACCTAGGGGTTCCAAGCTTTCTTCTCTTCCTTGTCCGGTACATGCATGGGACTCGCTCAGAAAAACCTTGCCACCTTACTTAGCAAAGAACTGCCGGCTGAGTACGTCACCATGCTGGATGTGCATAAAAAACATCCTACCCTACCAGATGGACTATCTCTGGTGGAAGTCCATTTAGGATGGGGGCATCGAGCTTACATTACTCGAGCATTTGAAGAAATCTGGAAAAAAATTCACTGCGGAGAAAATTCGTGAACTCAAGGTGGACGATGATGATAAGTGGAGCCAGCAGGACCCCTGATCCAACCGAGGTCCAAGTGCAAGTATTCTTCTTTGAGCAACCCTTAGAAGGATCGTGGCATAGGGGAAAACGAAATTGTATGGACTTTTCATAGGATTTATTATTCTAGACTACCATTTGTATCCCCTACGCTTTCAATATTATGATAAATGAAAATATTTTCCATTACTTATGTGTTTTTTTCATTCTCTTTATCTTGTACATTTTATCTCTAGTTCCCTACCGCTCCCCTTATTCTCAAAGGGGTTTCATATTTGACTTCTTCTTCCAAGTTATGAATAAGTGGTATCACGAAATCGAAGAATGAGCATGGGATCATTATATAGCTGATAGGCGGTATTGGTGGCAATACCTACACCTCAGAGATGAACTTCGAGCCACCAAGGAAGAATTAGCATTATGGCAGAGCGCCAACATGAAATGTAGAAGTGTTTCCTCGATGATCTAAGTTGTCCAATGGAATAGAGAGAGAGAGAGAGGCAACTTACCTGCTTCCAGAGATGGTTTGGTCGATGACCATTAGCTCCTCCTCAACTGGCCGCCAGCTTCTTGATGAGAAAACCACCAACGCATGGTTCAGCTTGATTCAAGAATGCCTAAGTGCAGCTAACCCTTTTAAATCATCTGGAAAGGAGTTTTTTTTTTTTGCGCACCCAGGAAGCTATGGTTCATTACCACCGCGAGTCTTAGAAGCACTTAGCAGACATTAACTCCCTTTATGATGTTGTTCAAGAGACTACCTTCGAGCTTGAGGGCTAGAAGAATATGAACCAAGAGCTTTAGGCTCGAGTGAAGCACTTGGAGCAGTCAGTCAAGCAGATTGAGCAGCTTTGCATGGTTGCTTACTAAGAAAGAGATAGACTCGAGGAGGATGTGAAAGAGCACCAAAGCATATTCAAAGCCTATGAGGATAGTATTTGATCCTATAACCTTCGACTTGGTATGGTTTTACCCACCTTCATAGATAATTTTGAGTCATACCTCCAAGAGACTGTGGATATTATGAAGTGCAAGAAACTTGGCAAGAATCCTAAATATGGTGAGGCATACGATAAGGCCGAGGGGTGGCTGAAAGAGATATGGAGCGAGAATATGGGAGCCTCAAGTTTGGCGCACCCCTCCCCCTCCAAAAAAAGAATAACTTCAAGGGGAAAAGAAGAGTACAACTTCGAGCTCCGACGACCACCGTTGTTCTGGGCCCCGTACTAGGAGCAGAGATAATTTTCATGCTTAGAACCACCTGTGAACCAGGAAGGGGCTCTTGCGCTGCCCTCGAATTAGCCATCTAACTCTGCTCAAAAAGTTCAAGTTCGATAGCCCGCCAAGCTGTAGCAGCCAACACTAAACGGGGGCGTTCCTTCGCCAGCACCGGTCATGGGGCTAATCCAACCAACAGTCAAGGGGATACTTCCAACCAAGAAATCAGAATAATAAAGGAAAATTAATCCCTGAGAATGTTCCTCTGCGTCGAAGGCCTAGAAAACGGCAGCGGGCTCTTCAACGACCCCTTGAGCTCTTCCCAGGTGTAAGGGTTCACAGATCTGGATGGGGAATCACCGAATCTCCTTAAGGAATTTTTGAATTGAATAGCCCCCATCAAATCTAAAGTAATGGAGAACCCCTCCATCCCCTTGGAAGAGCTTCTCCCCCCTTAGATTTTTAGCGTAGGTAGGGTAGTTACATTTGTTGTACTATACTGTTGTAATTTTATCTTGAATGTAAGCAGGGGGATGTTTCCCTTAATTGAAAGCTATCATGGCATTTTGTGTGATATGAATAAAGTGCTTACTTTTTACTTTACTGAATGAGTAGCAGTGTACTTCTTAAGCATTATGATTTTTCTCTAAGGGACTTGATCCCAGAATGCTTAACAGGCCACTGGGGCTTTTCAAATATTTGCAAGGATTCAGCTTTGAGGTTCTCATACATGTAAGAGGTTCAACCCCGGGAGATTGATCGCCCTCGTAGGCTTTTCAAATATTTGGAAGGATTTTGATCCATGTGCGCTCATACATGTAAAGAGGATTCAACCCCGAGCGTTTGATAGGCTTCCGAGGCCTTTCAAATATTTACAAGGATTTTTATCCTTGGGTGCTCATACACATAAATGAGGCGTTTATAATATTTACATTTTATCCCTAAGCGCTCATACTTATAAAGGGGATTTGACCCCGAGCGTTTGATAGGCCGCTAAGGCCTTTCAATATTTACAAGGGTTTTTATCCTTGTGCGCTTATACATGTAAAGAGGATTTTGACCCCGAATGCTTGATATTTTGCGGAGACCTTTCAAGGTTTTACAAGGGCTTTGTCCTTTGGGCGCTTATGCATGTACATGGGATTTTGATCCTAAGCGCTCAATAGGCCGCAAAGGCCTTTAAATTTTTTGACGTTTCTTGTTAAAAAAAAGTGAGGGACTTCTACCTCCTCGACTCAGAGTGTGGTCTATTACATAGGGTAAATTAGAATAATTTATAGAAGCATACTTCAATGTATTAGTAACAAGAGTTGAGGAAATCTTGTCGACTTACAGCAAGTATTTCTATCGAAGGTATTCCTTGGCCTATAGCTATTTTTGGGTAAGCTGCTTCCTAGCCTTACCAAGTCTATTGAGATTTGGGAGCATAGTACCTCTTAAGGTTTGAGACATTCCATCTGTGAGGAATCGACTCACCTTGGGGTGTTTCCAGCACATAACTACCTCTGAGGTGTGCTTCGACGACTCGGTGAGGTTCTTCCCAATTCGCTGCCATTTTTCCTTCGAGCACCCTTTGGCTAATTTCATTCTTCTCATCATGAGGTCCTGGGAAGAACTGGATTTTTTGGACCCTCCTGTCATGATACCATTTGATTTTTTTCATTCACTCTAGCTTCGTGGAGGGACGCTCTTTCTCTTTTTTCTTCGAGAAGGTCCAGGTCCAACCGGTGCTGCTCATCATTGACCTCATGGTTTTCATTGCTGATAGTATACCTTTGGAAGGTAGGCAGCCTTATCTCAGTGGGGATTACTGTCTCCAAACCGTAGACCAGGCCATATAGAGTTTCACCCGTTGCATAGAATTCTGTCATTCAATATGACCATAGCACACTGGGTAATTCATTGATTCAATACCCTCCTGCCCATTCGAGCCTCGACCTGATGATATAGACGATGGCCCAATTTATGAACTCCACCTTCCCATTAGTTTGGGGATGGTATACGCTGGTAACCTTTTGGTGGATCTTGTATTCTTTACACCAGCTTTTGAATAGGTGGGTCACAGACGAACTAGGTACCATTGTCAGTTGTGATGGTCCAAGGGATCTCGAAGCGACATATGATGTTCTTCTAGCAAAAACCGATCACAACCTTCCCTTTTTATACCGGTTAAGGCTTCATCCTCGACCCACTTTGTGAAGTAGTCTACAGTCACAATCATGTATTGAAAGTGGCCTGGGGCTTCTAGGAAAGAGCCTACCAGGTCGATCCACCATTTTTCAAATAGCCAGGACTTATTTATGTTCATCATTTCTTCTTGGGGAACATGTGTGATTAGTGCATGCCTTTGGCACATATGGCAAGCTTGGATGTGCTTGTTAACATCATCGAACATCTAGGGCCAATAATATCCCGTCAGAAGGAGTTTCTTGGCTATCGACCAAGCCCCCTGGTGGCTTCCGCACGCTTCCTCATGAGTTTCACGGATTAGATAGTCAGCTTCATGAGGGGCTACGTATCGAAGAAGTGGCTGCAGATGATCTCATTGATAGAGCACATCCTAGTGGATCACATACTTGGGAGCCTTCATTATTATTTTCCTTGCTTCGACAACATCCTCCATAAGGGTACCATCTCAGATGTAGCCTATGATTTGTGCTATCCACGAATTTTCTTCTTCGACCATCATGACTGTTGTTTCTTCTTCAAAGCTACATTTGCTCAGCATTTCCACCACCAAGTACCCTTGGGACTCTAAGCCCAAGTCTGGTGAGGTCAGTTTAGTTAAGGCGACGGCCTTGTAGTTCTTTTCCCGAAGGACTTGTGTTAGGGTGTAATGGTGGAAATGCTCGAGGAGGGGCTTCACCACTTCCAAATAGCATCGAAGGCTTCTTTCCCTAGCCTCATATTCCCCTTTGACTTGCTAGACCATGATTTGGGAATCACTAAAAATTTCCAGGCTTCGAACTCCCAAGTTTTTGGCTAGTCGAAGTCTTGTGATTGGTGCTTCATATTTTGCCTCGTTATTCAGGGCCTTGAAGTCAAAGTGTAGCACGTAGGGATGATTTTTTTATCTTAGGGCATATGAGTAGGATGCCAGCTCCGCTTACCCTGAGTGTAATGACCCATCGATGTATAGCAGCCACACTTCCTCGGACTCTTTCTCGTTATCAACTTCAATTGGTTCTGTGGTTTCCTTAATGAAATCTTCTAAGGCTTGGACATTGATAGCTATTTTTGGGTGGAACTAGATGTTGTGTTCACCCAGTTCAATCGCCCATTTTATCATTCGTCCTGAGGCCTCCGGCTTGAGGAACACTTGCCTGATTAGGTGACTGGTAAGCAGGATTATCTTATGTCTTTAGAAGTACATCCAGAGCCATCTTACCGCTTGGCCTAGGGCCAAAATAAGCTTTATTAGAGTGGTATATCGTGATTCTGCACCATGCAATGTCCTGCTTACGAAGTAGATGGGGTTCTATGCTTTTTCCTTCTCCTTTACTAAAACCACACTTATTGCTAAGGGGGAGACTGAGATGTATAAGTACAAGTATTCCCCCTTATCTGGATTCATGAGGTTAGGTAAGCTTCGTAAGTGTTTCTTTAAGCCTCATAAATCTTGGTCACACTCCTTCGTCCATTCAAAGTTTTTGGCCTTTCGAAGCACTTCAAAAAATTACAAGTATTTCTCGACAACTTTAGAAAGGAATCGACTAAACACAACTAGTGATCCATTGAGTCTTAGGACATCCTTAACCATTTGAGGAGGCTTCATGGTTATCAGAGCTTCAACTTTCTCTGGGTTCACATCGATCCCCCTTTCCAAGACCAAGAATCCTCGGAATTTTTTTACCCCTACTCCAATTTCACACTTAGCTGGGTTCACCTTCAGGTTTGTGCCTCGGAGTCTCTGGAAGGTTTCTTCGAGATCCAGCAGAAATTGGTGTTAGTCTTTGCTCTTGACTACCACAACATCAACATATATTTCAATATTTCTTCCAATATGATCTTCAAAGAGCTTGTCGATAAGCCTTTGATAAGTTTCCTCGCATTCTTCAAGCCGAATGGCGTTTCCTTATATCAGAATATCCTGACGTCAGTGATAAATGACGTTTTTTGCTTGTCCTCCTCAACCATGAGTATTTGGTGATAGCTCTTATGGGCATCAAACAAGGCGAGTACCTCAAACCTTGCTATGGTTTCGACCAACATATCAATTGAAGGCAGAGGGTAGCTACTTGGGACAACTTTTGTTGAGATCCGTGAAATCTATACACATCAGCCAAGCGCCATCATTGGGAACCATTCCGAGATTCTCCAACCACTCCAGGTAAAATACCTCTTCGATGACCTCCGCTCGAAGAAGTTTTTGGACTTCCTCCTTTATGGCTTTGGCTCTCTCAAGGGAGATTGACCTTCTCTTCTACTTGACAGGATTTTGAGAGGCATCGACATTTAGCTTATAAACCATCAAATGTTTAGGCACTCCTGTAAGGTTGAACGTGTTCCACGAAAATAAATCTACATGGTCATACAGGAGATCCTTATGATAAAACAGTCAGCGGTTTGGTGTTCGGGGGTCCAACTTCTCCATTTATCAAAGCTAGTATATCCCCTTCTTTGCTTCTTTCAGGGCTTCTGACTTATCCCCCTGATGACTGCTATCCCTTTTCAGGTAGGGAACTTCATCATTAAATGATAGGGGGGCCAAATGGCTCGCGCCTGGTATATCCACGGTCTTCCTAGTATCACATTGTAGAGGGATATAGCATCGATCACGGCAAAGCTGCAGTCGATTGTCACTTCTTTATCTCCATCTGCCACCCTGACTAGGAGGGTTATGACTCCCAAGAGGAGCACCATTTTTTGAGTAAATCCAGATAGTGGTGAAGTCGTTCTCCTTTGACTTTCACGCCCTAGGCCAAGTTGGTCAAAGCGTTATCGAACATCACTTCCACTCTGCTGATATCATCTACAAACACTCTCTTGATGTAGAAATCTCATATTGTAGCATGGATCACCATAAAGTCTATTTCGACTAGGCACCAGGTCTGTTTTTAGGAAGGTTATAGCTTCCTTGGGTTGAAATAATTTTTGGGAGGGTTCCCTAGAGAGCATATAGCAGGATTGTGCTTTGATGATGGTGTTTAAGGACTGGTCACTCACCACTCCATTGATGAAGTTGATCACTATATTTCTCCTTCACCCTGATTTCTATCTGCGTGAGCCTCCTGGTCAAGTCTGCCATTTTCTCTTGGTTGATTTTCAGTTTCCTCCCAGTTGATCCCTTGCTGGTATCAAACACCTCGATTGGATCCCTTTTTATAGGATTTCCAGTGGTGACGTCCTCATTTTCCCTTCGAGGACCCTTCTCTCTTTGGTCTTTCGATGCAGTCCGGAAGTAAACCCTCGTTTGCACATTTGTTGATCTCTCTTTGATATCCCTTTTTAGGTGGATACACTCATTTATATAATGGCCAAGATCCTTACATTTATTAAAGAAATTGGGTGAATTCCACTTCCCAGGAAAGCCTTTACTGGGTTGTGGAAGGAGTGTATCTCCGACTGTGTCATGGTCAAGGGGATATAGCCTTTGAAGCCTCTGTTCAAAGCCTCCGGCCTCCTCGACCTTGGATTTGAGGGTTTAGAGCTCTTTTCACCCCACCTATCCCCTTTTCATTTCTACTTTGTAGCTTCCTCGATCTTCGAGTATTGTTCCACGATTTCTTGCAGTTGCTTTAGGATTTCTGGTTTTTTTGAGACTAGCTTCTTGTACCACGTCAAGGTTGGACATTTTGTTAATGTAACCAAGAATCACCCCATCCTCGATACAATTGATTACATTGAGGCTTTCATCAATATATCGATGGTAGACTGGTTCTATCGATTCGTCGGGTCGTTGCATTCTTTGGTATAGTTCGATCAAAATTTTAGTAAATCTCTTTTTTTGGAAGAATTGGCACAGCGGGGATCTTCCAAAATCTCTATAGGAATGCAACGATCCTTTGGTTAGTTTGTTAAACCATTCTTGAGCCGTTCCTCGAAGGTAACTCCCCACCAGCTTACATGTCAGCAGTTTGTTGAAGTCCCTTGAATTCATTAGGCTGAATGATATGAATCTCCTTATAAAGGCTCTGGATTGCAGAATTTTAGATATTTGACTAAACGAGGGATTTTGCAAATCCTAGTATAGCTGTACAAACTGATCAAAACTAGCCATCGGGATATTGGACAGCTCGAGAACTAGTCTGCAGGATTAGTTCACAAGGTTATTGATACTTAATTAAAGTGCAGGATTAAGTAACAATGAAAATAGCTGACAAGTAGAGAGAAAGATCTCAAAATTCTGAATATATGATTAATAAAAAGGTGAGGAATAAACTCGGCCATACCCCTTTATTTATAGGGATATGTCTCGGCCAAAAACCCCAATTACAATTGGAAACTGAATCAACTTATGGCAGCTTTAAAAAACTAAAACGATATCTAACTAGGACTCCTAAAATAAATGGTAATCTACTAGAATTCTTCCCCAAGTAACCTTGAAGAATGTTACCTTATCTAATCTTACCAAATCTAAGTCTAATTTGAATAAAACTCAATATTTTCAAAACCCTAATGGACTGGGTTTAAAATAGCTTGTCAGAAGCCCACATGGCCGAGCTATGGACTAAAATAAAATAATGTTACAAAGTTTACAAAGATCACACCACCTCATTAAAAACCCAGTGGGAAAAAAGAGTATGGTGTTCTTCACGATTTCTTCAGTTAATCGACAAGCTTGAATAATTCATCCAAGCCCTGGCCAATTTAGTCTTGAGTTCTTCATTATGAAGTTGATCAATCAAAGCATTCAATGCTGAATCTCTAAGCTTCATTCTTGACCTTATCATCGGTCCAACCATGTCACCTAGAGGATCCCGACCATAACCCTTGAATGTTTTATCAAGTCGTGGAATGTATTCATTTATGGTGGCAGCCCTATTGGTATCTCCATTTTTCTTTGAAGACGATTCAGTTTCGAGGGCAAAAACTTTCGATCATGGAGGTATCTCCATCATTCCCTCTGTGGTCGAAAGGTTTCGCCCTCGAAATTGAATCGTCTTCAAAGGTAAATGGAGATACCAAGACGACTACCACCATAGATGAAGACATTCCGTGACTTGATCAAACATTCAAGGGTTGTGTTCAGGATTCTCTAAGTGGCTGGTTGGACCAATGACAAGGTCAAGAACGAAGCTTAGAGATGCGACATTGAATTCTTTGATTGATCGACTTCATTATAAAGAACGCAAGATTAAACCGTCTAGGGATTGGATTAATTATTCAAACTTGTCGATTAGCTGAAGATATCGTGAAGAACACTATACTCTTTTTTACCATTGGGTTTTTAACGAGGTAGTGTGATCTTTGTAAACTATTGTAACATTATTTTATTTTTAGTCCATAGCTTGGCCATGTGGGTTTCTCAAGAGCTACTTTCAATCCAGTCCATTAGGGTTTCAAAAATATTGATTTTTATTCTGATTAGAATTAGATTTGGTAAGATTAGATTATAAGGTAATATTTTTTAAGCTTACTTGGAGAAAAATTCGAGTAGATTACCATTTATTTTAGGAGTCCTAGTTAGATATGGTTTTAGCATCTAAAAGCTTCTATAAGTCGATTTAGTTTCCAATTGTAATTAGGGTTTTTGGGCAAGACATATCCCTATAAATATAGGGGCATGGCCGAGTTTATTTCTCACTTTTTATCAATCATACATTCAAAATTTTGAGATCTTTCTCTGTGCTTGAAAGCTATTTTCATTGTTGCTTAATCTTGTAGGTTAATTAAGTATCAATAACCTTGTGAACTAATCTTGCGGGCTATTTAGTGAGCAAGTCAAGATTGAGAGTACCCTGGGGGCTAGACTCTTGAATTTTGTGCGGCCAAATAGAGGGTTTGCAAAATTCCTTCGTTCGGTCAAAGATCTAAATTCTGCAATCTAGAGTCTTTGTGAGAAGATTCATATCACTAAGGAAAGTCTGTATGAAGTTGCGGGGGTTTGTGTCCCCGCTGTACACGGGAAGCCCTTTTGACAGCTTTACATCGCTGGTTCATCGGGTCGTCATGATTACTAAGCTAAAAGGGAAAGTTCCGACCTAGCCCAAGGGAGTGATCAATCTATCTAGCTCCCTTGTGAGGGAGAGACTCGCCTCACCTCTCATTCATGGATCTTCATATTGGCTTGCCAAAAAGGAAGCATCCATAGTGAGAATCTAGTACACCTGGTTCAAAGCTATGTGTCCAGGCCACGGTTCTCCCATAGCAGGGCTATGATACAGCTGTTGCTGCCCTTGGTGGTAAGGGTCATATGAGGGGATATCTTCTCGAGGCCATGGATGCATTTGGTTCTCATAATCCGGGTAGCGCCCCATCGGTTAGGCCACCGGGCAAGGAATCTCCTAGTTTGGCATACGATGGGCCAAAATAGGAATCAAGTATGACAATGTCTAACCCAAACTAAGGAACACGAGTTGAGGCCAATCTTGGGCACATATCTCCATGTTCGCTGAATAGGATGCTCTCGGGGTGAACTATACCTGAAATCTTTGCTGCACTACTAAGGGCATCGAGGGTGGGGGCACTACCTGCTGCTGGATCATTCGTTGGTAGAGAACCATGGGGTCCACCTAATAACCATCTGATCTAAGGGTTTGATCCAGTTGTGCCAGATCTTACTGGGACAAGGGAGCCAAACCATTAGCGCCTTGAGTAGTTTGAGCGGCGCCTACAGCAGCTTCTAGCTACAAATCTGTCAAGGCCTCCGCAAAATATGGTTCATCTTCTTGTTGCTGATACGCCTGGCTCTGCGAGGCAGGTGCTCCGATGCCTCCTATCCAAGGTTCAACACTAACCTCCATTCGTCTGGATGGCATAGCAGCCTCAACCTGATACCTCTCAGGGATTTCCGTTGCTAGGATCTGGTATGTGACTGCCACAGAGGATTTGTTCCCAGTGCTTGAAGAGACTAGGGTGTCAGCCTACATTTTCTTACTCCCCCCCTCTTTTCTTCCCATGTAAGGGGATCGCACTTCCTCACCGGCACCTAAGGTCTTACCTTTGACTCGTTCGCTTCTATGCAATGTGCTTGTTGTAAAAGCGTACTCGAATAGCGAAACTGACATATCTGACAAAAAATCTAACGGGGCGTGCCAACTTGATGCACCCCAAGTTGCCGCCGCTAGTTCCGCCGCTACTTTAATCGGAATCTACAAGACGGAGCCCCCGAAGTTGTCCGGGGGGAATAGTCTCTGATGATAAAATCAGAAAGTTTGTTTGAATTAGGAATGAGTAGTTGAGTGTATAGCGTTATCTCACTCCTTTATATAGGTTGCTAGATAGGGCAACTGTTTTTGCTTTCTTGTGAAGGAAGTACTGAAATTTTTCATTGGGCCGGCCCAATGATTATTACCCAAATGATATTAATTTGAGGGTAAAATAGAGGAACCTGTGCCGGCTAGGCTAGGCACTCGGGCCCAGCATAAATAACGCATTAACACACGTTTTTAATCGTGTTGTGCATGATTGATTTAGTTAAGTCGGCAAACCATATTTAATCTTTTGTTTAATACAATTTTGAATACAAATATAATTAAGAGTAAAATGCTTAGATAACCCTCAGTTCTTTGGAAAGTGCAAATATAACCCTCTGTTTATAAAAATTCTAATGTACCTATGCTGATTTTTAAAAGTGCAGATATACCCCTGGCCGGCTAAAATATGTAAACTTATACCCGAGTACCCTCTTTTTTCCTCCTATTTTTTTGGGTACAACTGCACACTTCAATGGTTTTGTGTACAACCGCACTTTCAAAAAACTCGAGGTTATATTTGCACATAATAAAGAACTGAGGGTCATATACGCACTTCATTCTATAATTAATTACATATTCACTAAATATAAATAAAATTTACTCAAATATTTTATTACATTGTTTTTTAGTGATGAAATTAAGTATGTGCTAAATTTGTGCTGAGAGTATACCGAAGCACGCAAACGCAAATGCAAATGCAAATGCAAATGCAAATGCAAATGCTAATGCTAATGCTAATGCTAATGCTAATGCTAATGCCAAGTGCTATATATATAATATATTTATTTCCTAATTTTTTTATATCTATCGGGTATTCTCGATCAATGGTGAAATATTCATATCAGTCTATGTAGTGCAACATGAAATTGTGCTCAATTAGCAATTTCTATGAGATAGAATAGTGTAAGGTAATGGTACAAATTATGATATTTTTGTGTTATAGGACAAAATTTACGAAAAGACTGTCTTTTCATAAAATTATGGAAAGACGAGATTGAAATAGAATTAAAGAAAGGTAAAAAAAATTAGTTGCAATAGAAAAAATTTATTATGCAATTTGCAATAGTTATAAATTAATAACTACTGCAATTTAAACATTGGTCTTTCCATAAATTATGAAAAGAACGTCTTTCCAGAGACGAACTTTTTTTATTCATATAAAACAAAATTAAATTATACACTAAAGCAATTGAATTATAAATTTAATTATCATATGAATGAAATATCTAAAAAAGGAAAAAAATTCTTAAAAGACAAAGGAAGTGAATTATACCTTTCTAAGATTGAGGCAGCCGCTGGAGGTGCGGAGTTGGCAATCGGCGAAGTTCATTGGCAGCCGACGGGGATGATAGCAGTAGATTTCTGTGGGTTGACTACTAAAGATTCTTGAATATTAAAGGACATAATTCACTTTAAAGTACAATTTAAGAGTTTATTTTTCAAAGAATTTGATATACTATATATTGAAACAGATTCTTAATATCCAATTTGAGGGGTTGTAAATTAAATCAGTAACACCTACTACGGAATTAATAAATCAAAATGAGACTATGAAGGTACAACCCATCTATGAAGTAAATCAACAGATGTTTCTATAATATGTAAATAATTTTTAGTGGGTACAAAAACACTCTATTGTCCATACCTTTGGTTATTGGGATTCTGGTCGGTCTGCGTACAATATAAAAACGTGCTAAACTGTAATGGAGTTTTCTAGAGATGAAACTGTGCAAGGTACGAGTGTGAATTATGAATATTCAAAATTAGATTCCCCCGCACCCAAGATTTCACTTCATTTGAAACAAAATTAAACTAGACCAGAGCAATTCAATTAATCTTTTTTACAAACCCTTAAAAGAGAGAGAAATCAAATTATACCTTCTCTAAAATCTAAGCACCCCGCACAATGGAAGTGTGGAGGTGGTGGCCTGCAAAACTTGTATATAGATGGCAGTGACAATGTTACGACATCAACGAGCGGAGAGCCCAAGAAGAGGGGGTCACGATTTTATATTTGGGGATATTACATTTTCTTGTTCAATTATATACTTATCATATAGTCTATAGAATACGCTTGTTTGACTTTTACACGAAGATTTTAGAACGAGAAAACATCTATTATTTCATAATCAGCATTGGTGACATTATAGCTTGCTTCGTGTCCTGCTCGTATCGTACATTCGTGCTTGATATATTTATGGTCCTCTTTCATGCTTCGTGCCATCTCATTTCATGTTGTCAAAATAACAATCGGCCCAAAATCTGCCCACGTACTTCGTGCCTTTCGTACTGTGCCATGTTCGAGCCACACGTGGAATCGTGTCGTGCGTCATTGATTGGGTTAAGTGGGCGAACAATATTAGTCTTTTGTTTAATAAAATTTCGAATACAAATATAAATCAGTTACACATTCACTAAATATAAATAAAATTGACTCAAATATTTTATTACTTTATTTTTTTAATCTAAACACACTCGTTTATTACCACGTATAGAAAACTGAGTACAAACTTGGTTAACTCATGAGCCAATAAAACCTCTGCTCTATTCATTTTGAGAAATTTTACAGAAATAAAGAACGAGTAGATTTTGATAAAGTTATTTACTTCATCCATTTGAATCTAGATTTGATTTTTGTCATCCTTGGATGACATCTACCGCAATTATGGAATCAATCCCAATCCATAATTAGTAATTCCCCTTTTGTAATTGAATCTGTAACACCTCCCACTGAATTAATAAGTCAAAATGAAACTATGAATGTACAACCCAAATATGATGTCCCTCAGCAGATGTTACAATAATGCATAAATAAGTTTTAACAGGTACAACAACTCTATTATCCAAGCCTTGTGTTATTGGGATTCTGGTCGGTTTGCGTGCAATGTGAAAATGTGCTAAACTGTAATAGAATTTTTTAGAGAGGAAACCGTGAAATGTGCGGGTTTCAATCATGACTATCCTATATCATAATTTTTAATGCTGACAACCTAATACTTGGCTGAGGAAACTAAGAAAAGGAAAAAAATTAAAATGCAAATATTTGTCTCAAGAAAATAAAATAGCAAGGGAAAATAGGAAAAGTTGCTCCTCTGGAACTGAATTTGTTTCACACTGAATATGGTAATAAAGCAATATGGCACTATAGCACTATTTTCCATGTCTGGTAAGTGGATAATCCCTGCCATTTTCTAGTCCCTCCACCTTGCGACTATTTGTTTTCAAGTGATGGAATAAAAATGTGCCTAATTTGTGCTAAAATGTGCTAAATTTGTGACTGTTTATCTAAAACAAAATTACAAATTTAATTATCATATGAATGAATTACAGATAGTAAAATGAAAATAACCCAAAAAGAGAAAAGAAGTGAATTATACCTTGTCTAAGAGTGAGGCAAGCCGCTGGAGGTGTGGAGGTGGCAGTCGACAAAAGTTGGTCGGGAGCCAGCGACATTGACGGAATCATACCAGAATTTTTAGGGTTGGGTGAGGTAGGTGGGTGGGTGGTTTTAGATGGTATATAAAAAATATTACGTCACTTTCAGTGATGGAATCCAAACTATAAAATACTAAATATGATTAAAAAGTTTCAAATTCGTCATCAATAAATAAATAAATCTTATAGTTTTTAACTGGTAAACAAGTTTTAGCTGGTACAACAACACTCTATTGTACATTCCTTTGGTTATTGGGATTCTGGTCCGTCTGCATGCAATATGAAAACGTGTTAAGCTATAATAGATTTTTCTACAGATGAAACCATGCAAGGTGCGGGTGTGAAACCGTGCAAGGTGTGGGTTTATAAATTTTGTTATAAACCCTAAAAGAGAACAAAAAATTTAACTTATACCTTCTCCAAAACTGAAAAGGCCGAAAAATAGAGGTGTAAAGGTGGTGATTTCTCAGTTTAGCAGATAAAAGTGACAATGTTACGATAACGAGTGGAGAGCTTAAGAAGAGGGGGTTTTAATTTTATTTTTGAGATATTACTTTTTTCTTGTTTTATTATACACTTATCCTATAGTTTATATAATATGCTTGTTGTTTGACTTTTACACAAAATTTAGAATGAGGAAACATCTACTATTTCATAACCTACATTGGTGCAGTTAGAGTTGGTTTTGTACCGTGCTCATGTCGCACATTCGTGTTTGATATATTTAAGGTCCACTCTTATGCTCGTGCCTATCATTCTTCTTGTCGTCTTATTCCACATTGTCACAATAAAAGTCGGTCCATAACCCACCCACGTAGTTTGTGCATTTTGTTTCGTATAGTGTTCGAGCCAAGTTAATGTGCCTTAAATTGTCACCGCCAGTTCTGCCGCAGCTTTAGCCGAAATCTGCAAGACAGAGCCCGCGGAGTTGTTCGAGGGAAAGAGTGTCAGATAATATGAATTATGAATGAATAATTGAGTATACAGTGTTACCTCTCTCCTTTATATAGGTTGGTAGATAGGGCAACTGTTTTGTTTGCTTGTGATGCAAG